>OU015463.1:32309916-32414916 GCA_907164805.1 Brachyptera putata | reverse complement strand
TGTTTAGAATGCAATGAATGTAACTTATATTTTCAATCCAAATCATTCTAGCCACTCCAGGAGAGATATTACTATCATTTAAAATGATATGAATCTGTGTTGATTCTTTTAAACTCTAACAGAAAAAGTGTAGTTGAAAGATCAGTAAGATCCGAACTGGTAGAGTATCGGCTGACATTTAAGAGGAATGTATTTGTGGGACGGGTATTGTTAATATTCAACTTATATTCATCTCAAAATAATCCCCTTTCAGAGAAGACAAGTTTGTAATTAACGGTCGAAATTTCTCTTCACAAAAAAGAAAACAATAATAATAATAATAATTCCTTGGATGAGAAGAAAGTAGTCCCACGAAAGTTAATTTCGTAGTCCCCCGAAAAAAAAGTGCTTAGCTTGAACGGCCGAGATTAATTCAAAGACTTGTTTAATTTAAACGAACATTTTCAAGTCTATTACGTGGCTTAAAGAACCAGATAAAAACAAGTGACTAATCTTGAACGGAAGAATAATTAGAATATACTGAGAAATTGAAACAAATAATGTAAATTGAGATGAGTTTAACTACTCACAGTGGAGAGTATAGCAGCTGACTTACAATTTGTAAGATTTATCGATTATCATTTACATGAGTGATACGCACAGTGATTCAACGCTATCACTCTCATGTATGTATCTATAATTTCAAACCTTAATGAATCTTCAAATTAATAATTGGTATGCTTTAGAGGAATCGTATTCGAGAAAATAACTGTGGAAACAAATCAACAATTTCAGAAGTGTGATTCGCAGGGACATTGTTTTGAAATTATCTCTATCACACAGTGATATACAATCCAAACGTGATAATTATATATTGAACGTATATTCAGTGCGGGAAAATATATAGTAATTTTATTTAAAAAGTTCCTCTATTCGTTGTATATATATATATATATATATATATATATATATATATATATATATATATATATATATATATATATATATATATATATAAGGACGTTCATGAAATCACCTTTGTGCGTGAGTTCGAGCCCCGCATGATCTTTTATGAACGTCCTTTTACTTGTCATCACTTCATAGTTTCCCAATCATCTGCTCATTCGTACCCCCGTATAACCCAGCTGTTGGTGGGGTTGTTAAGCAAACAATACTCATCAATCAACATTAATCGTACATAATGCCATATATATACATATATATATATATATATGTATAATATATATATATAATATATATATATATATATATATATGTAATATATATATATATATATATATATATATATATATATATATATATATATATATATGTAATATATATATATATATATATATATATATATATAGCATTATGTACGATTATTGTTGATTGATGAGTACACCCCCCAACAGCTGCACCAACAGCTGGGTTATACGGGGGTACGAATGAGCAGATGATTAGGAAACTATGAAGTGATGACAAGTAAAAGGACGTTCATAAAAGATCATGCGGGGCTCGAACTCACGCACAAAGGTGATTTCAGTTTCTGAAGCGAGGCCTCAGCTGACTGAGCTACCGAGCTACCGAGGGCAGCATGGTTGTTGTTTTCTTCGAGGATTTTAAAAGCAACGGACCTTACAAAGGAAACAATTGAACTTCTTGATTATGTTTTTTAGGGCGATCCTAAGGGTCGCATTCGCGATCCTAAGCGATTCATTGTCTCGTTCCTTCAATTTTTCAGAAAAGTCGGTAAATAACTTCGTAATCGTACCATTTGCACCAACAAATACACCAACTATACTACGATACTACGATACTCTTGGCATTGCATTTTACTGTATAGTACGGAATGGTTTAGGGTTGGAAATGATTTTCTTTTCATCATCTGTTTCCCCGTGTCCCGGTCGAGACGTATCTTTTTTTGCATGGCTAAAACATCCCACATATCTCGATATTAGATCGTATCCAAGAAGTTTACTTATCATGTATAGGCCTATATATATATATATATATATATATATATATATATATATATATATATATATATATATATATATATATATATATATATATATATATATATAATAATTATATATATGTATATATATATATATATATATATATATATATATATATATATATATGTTGAATTTATTGCATATTAAATGTCTTATTTAACTTGATAACTGTTTCTCATTCACTTTGCCAAACTCACACTTCCAACATATATATATATATATATGATATATATATGACTTCTTGGATACGAGCCAACCTCGAGATGTGTGGGATATTTTAGCCATGTCATAAAAGATACGTCTCGACCGGGAATCGAACCCGGGACCTTCAGATTGCCGGTCCGCTGCTCTCCCACTGAGCTACCGAGATATTACTCTTATGACATATTACTCATACTTACCACAGGTCCTTGTATACTCTCTTCTACCTTTACCTAGGCATGAGGAATAATGTTATAATTAAACTACTTGGATACGATCCAATCTCGAGATGTGTGGGATATTTTGTGCTAACGTCAAATCGTTACACCTTGGGAGAATCTTAGCCCTCTATAGGGTTAGCACCAGGAAGTATCGTCACTCTAAATATAGCCATGACATAGGAGTAATATCTCGGTAGCTCAGTGGGAGAGCAGCGGACCGGCAATCTAAAGGTACCGGGTTTGATTCCCGGTCGAGACGTATCTTTTACGACATGGCTAAAATATCCCATATATATATTTATATATATATATATATATATATATATATATATGTGTATATGTATCTCATTTGTATATTTACCGTGATAATTGCTAGGGAAATTCTTTTCCAATTCATCCATTCGAGTCGTTCTGTATGATTTTTGTGACAGAAAAATTGAAATTAACCAGGCTCATCTTAATTTCGCTGGTTGACTCAACAAAACGGTATTCAATTCATGGTCTGCCAGATAATTCAACTCATTTTAACAAAGTAATCTCAATAAATAATATTAGTTAACGATCTATGATAGTACGGCTGTACTTGAACATTCTTATCAGATCAGCAAAAAACATTATAAAACTCCACACATTCTAGTCGCCATGTTATCTGATGCAGCCCTGGCTATACGTCTCTGTGTTTTCACGTGTTGATTATGCCGTGATACGCTATCCGTTGGGGGGGTATGCATGCGTGCTAGGCGCCTACTTGTTTTATTTCCTACAAAGGATGAGAATATATACTGATCCCTCCATATTGAATTGATTACCGTGGCATTATTTAATTTTGTTTATGCCTATTTTATAGTCCTATTAAGAAACATCAGCTGGCTGGTACAAGAGAAAACTAAGCCAAATATATATATGCCTATATAAATTAACCATATGAATTTATTCCCTCTTCATGTCAATGTATCATCAGCAATGTATTAAATATTCTATATTGAAATTGAATACCAGTTTGAATGCATTTTCGATGGAAGAATTGAATCAATCAATATTGAGTCAAATTGAAGGGATTGCATTCGAGCTCTATTTAAAATAGAATAGAACCACTACACTTATAACTACTCATTTAGTCATTTAGATATAGCTAGAAAGTGGTTTTGAATCTCGTAATTCTTCGAAAAGTCATTAAACCTATATGTTCACCTCTTTCGGATTCACGTATTCAAGTTTTAGTACCAAGTGATTTCATCAAATACCTTAAAAATGAGAATCTACATTTAAATTGCTCGATTTTGTATACATGTTTTCATGAATAATTACAATGTTTCATTCCACCGTAACAAAACACAAAACGAAAACCAGTGTGTTAGGGTAACTACAGTGAGCTATTCCGCACATTGCATTGCGTTCCAATATATTATCGCACATTTCCCGGATCGTTTGATGTATGTTGTAGATGAAACAATACTATTACACATCACTTACTCAACAGAAGCAATTGCGGGTGGACAAAATCAACTAATACAATGTACCCGACATATGCAGTTTTGATTTTTCTCGTGCTCCAATTACATTCCAATTGATAATTACTTTCGATCTTTTCTAGATTACATGCAGGTACTACTTTATTATTGGTCATTCTCCAATTTCAGTTGTACTCATATTTATTATGAATTGAATACAGTTAACGATGTTTATTGACATTACATAATCACATCCATAATCGATGAAGAAGGAATTTATCACATGTATATACTTAACTTACCACAAACTTTGAAAAGAAAAAATTGTATCTGTCCGTTGGAAACAGAGGCTGGGAACTCGGCACCTCCACGCATGTATTACTAAACACCGGATCGTCTCAACTTGAATATATTATCTGAGATGACGTTCATCACTGTTCATCTTCCAAGGTTCATCAAGAAATCCAAGGACATATCTCACCATTCGAAATGTCTGCTTTGATCATAATTGTATTTGTTTTCCCGACAACAATACGATTGAAAATGGCTTCCTTATAATGACTCATGAATTCATGGACTACTTCGATCTTTTTCATAACCACTGAAATACCAGTATATGAATATATATGTGGAGTGGCTCACAAAATGTATCTTATACAGCCTTAACATATCAGGTTAACGCACCTGAAAATACGCGCCCGAGATACCTTGTCAAAAGCCTAAAAGATTCAAGATTAGGCAATTTACTTTTACCAAATGATAGTTTTTCCTCACATTATGACAACTGACAATTGAGATTGGCAGTTATTAGTGGTTATTACCAAAATCAAGCTTTTAAAAATATGGCGGTGCACTACAATACCATGAACATAGCTACAGACAGTTATTTGGTGAATATTGAGTACAACTTTCGAAGAATGGAGAGTCCATTGATGAGAATGTTTTCGTAAAAAGATAGAGATTTGCTTAAATTATCGGAAAGATCCTATAAACATTTACAGAATTGTATCTTATATAACAAAATACGAGATAGTGATAGTTTTTAGGACACTGTTTCAGGAGTGACATTTATCCAAGATACTGCCTATCTCTAGGAATTTACTATGGTACTAGACCTCCTTTAGAACTGCATCCACGGTGACTAATTCGAGTTTCTCGCACAAAATTATCTCGTAGTCGATGAGCCTCAAAACCCGAATACTCATTCATGCTCACTCCTTTAAGAAACTCATTCAAGTGAAAGTGCCAAAATTTCAGCAGAAACTAATTAAAAGCTTGAAAAAGATGGGAAACTGAAGTTCATCGTTGGACATTAATAGTCGAGTCGTTCCTGTCAACGTACAGTGACCAACACATTTATTACAGTATCAACTACTCAACCGACAACACAGCAGAAATTAGTCAATTCATCCATCAACCATTGTTGTCTACAGTGATTAAAGAATATTTAAATGTATCGATGTACGTGCACCGATAGGTTTTCAATAGATACAGCAATAAGCTAGAATATATGAGATGTATTTTAGTCTCTGTCAAATCCTTCGAACCAGGAGAAAAGCAGAAAGTTAATCGAGGAGTTACCGATGTATATAACAAATTAGTTATGAAGTATTATCAAAATGTGTACGCACAAATCTGATTACTTTGAAATAAGTATTTCTCATTTTGTGGAGAGGAATGTATACGTAATCGTTACTGCGAAGTTTGTTTTTTCAACTCTATTCTCGTCGTGAAGAAATTTTTCCGAGTGTCAATCTTCCAAGTCTGTGACGACAGTAGAGGCGAAGCGACCGCTGTTGCCCGTAAAGCGGCCAAGCAAGCTAGCTAAGCATATCAATGATTGGTTCTTGGTTCTCTTTTCTCAATATGGGCCACGACCGCCGGCTTCACTATCCTTTCCTCAACTAAGAAACATCCATCTCATCAACCGATCATCTCAAACATTCGACGTCAATAGATCTCGGCTCAATATATATAAATATATATGTGTACATTATTATATATATATATATATATATATATATATATATATATATATATATATATATATATATATTTTCAATGCTGCTTAACGACCCCACCAACAGCTAGCTTATGAGGGGGTACGAATTTGCGGGTGATAATGAAACGATGAAGTGATGATAGGTGAGAGGACGTTTACAAAAACCCATACCTTATGCGGGATACGAACCCACGCCCAACGATGACTTCAGTGTCTGAAGCGTGCCTCAGCTGACTGAGCTAACGAGGGCGGCATATATATATAGAGAGAGAGAGATAGTATACAAATCAAAATTCAATATATGATCAAAACATATATCTTCGAACAATGTTATTTTAGTGATATTGTTCGTAATAAATGATAGAAATATGATGTATTTGACATGGTTAGTAGGTCGAGTGGAAGTGTAGTACAGGCTAATTACCAGACAAGATCGGCAATCAACTACAACACGCTATTTACATTAAACAGTTAGCATTTCTCTCTCATTCTCTCTCATTCCTTCTTCTACATCTCTCTGACTCTCTCTAACACTCTGCTTTTTCTTCCACCCTCTCTCTCTCTTTCTCTTTCTTTCTCTCTCTCTCTCTCTCTCTCTCTCTCTCTCTCTCTCTCTCTTTCATTCTCACTCGTTCCCCCTTATAGCACATATCAACCCTCTCTCCATCTCTCTTCTACACATAATTCAGTAGCTTCCTTCCTCTGAAGTAGCTAGCTCTATTGTCCAGTATAGATTTACATCTGACCCCTTTACCGCAATCCCCATTCTATTAGCGGCTTGAGTTGTCTTCAAGGTCTCAATAACCTCCACCTGAAGTAAATAGTCATGAAAATATGTTTACTATTAGGAGGATGAATTTTAATACACTCGTTATTCAAATATTCATGACTAGTGCCCGAGGACTTTTGGAGGAAATTCAGATTGAATGATCTAGGCCTAATAATAGTTGAATTCGTTGTATCGCGGCGTACAGCTGTGAGAGTATTAAATGCTACGTTTTTACATTTGCCAGAGGACATTTATTTCTGCCAGTGATTCCTCATTTATATCAATATAGGCATATATATAATATATATATATATATATATATATATATATATATATATATATATATATATATATATATATATATATATATATATATATGCATGTGTGTTACACAAAAGTGTACCAACACAGCCGTATTCGGACTTTTTCGGGAAAAGTATTAACTTTGTTGCTTCAATGTCAGATCATTATGTTTCATTCCTCCCTTTCTCATTTTCAATTGAGTTGTATGTTTGTGAAATCTGTATGAAGAATTTATATACTGTGAACATTGCGCCAATATACAGTGTAAATAATTAATGTCGATGAGTGAGATTCAAACTCTGAAAGTTCTGAAGTACTTTAATTCTTGCATCTACATTAGAGAAATAATGGCAGCATGAACTCCTGAACTTATTTTGAGACTCCGATAATAAATTATTGTCAAACTTGCAAATGAAATATAACATACCCATATTTCCAGGCGTGTGTTTCTATCTGCACTAAAAAACATTACCCCAATATGAGCCACTATTTAGTTTTGATGTTTATATTTCACTCAGTTGTTTCAATACATAATCAAGCACAGCAATTTCACAACAGCAAATGTCTCGTTGTCTACCAAGAGGCTATATTCATTGCAGATGCATCAGAATGGTGACACTCGGCAGCTATTTCATACTATTTCCCACTGTCATACTGCCCACTGTCATACTGCCAACTTTGACAGTTGTGGCAAAATTACAGTGGGAAGTGTGCTACCTGACTGCCATACTGACCCATATTCAAAGTTGTCTTAATATTGTCCAATATTCACCCCAAAAGAAAGATTATGTTAGGTTAGATTTGTACTAGGTTTCGTTTTGGCAGTCTAGGAAAACTTTGGTCGGTGGGTGGTAGGACAGTGGGAAATGTGCTAGCTCACTGTTATACTGTTCACTTGTCAAAATTGTTTCTTATTCTTTTATATAAATCCATTGGCACCCAATGATATTACTTACATCTTATATTCGTTACTTTGCAAGATCGTTTCTTTCGTGAGTTATAAATTGATATGAGTGTTGAATGACTTTGATGTATATTATCTAGTCGATGGTTTTCTAATCCCACTGATATAAATTCAACATATAAATTATATATTTTGTTTGAATGTTACTACATGGTCATTTATTGTCACTCCCTAGATACATTTTTCGGAGAACATGGCTTTTTCTCATGAACTATGTGATAAAATTTGCGACGGCAACATTCAATCTCTTTGCGGAGATTTTTGTCTTCATGCTTCTCATAATAATACAAATAATCAGATGAGCCTTATTTGATACTCACATAAATTAATCATTCATATTCATGTTCATTCTGAATAATTGAGTGAGACGGAATGCTAATTACCACGCCTCCCCCTCCCCCTTCTGGCCTGTTAGTCCTTAGACTTTTCATGAAATATAACAATGTAGCTGGAGTTTAATGTCGAGCTATCGCTCGACTAAATTTAATTATGTAATAAGACTGTATATGATCTGTTCTGTGGTGGGAAGGAATCAATCCCTCTCAGACCTATACTGGTGAAACACATCGACCGAGTAGAATATAGATGGAACCGGATAAAACTCTACCAGTTTATACATTTCTACGCATTATCAATTACTCTCGAAACACAATACATCAACCTCAATTTATGTGATGAGAAATTGTCTTTGTTTTTCCTGTACGCATTCAGAAGCGAAATAATATCATATCCGAAGTTGACCTTTCGTTTCAATTTTTCCATTTTGTAATGTCTTTCCTCTCGTTTTGGCTGTACGTACGAACAAACATTTATTTTTAAAAATATTCCAGTTTTCTACTTTTTGTATATATTGTACTAAGTAGCGGAATGATAAGTATTGTTAAATCTTTGCAAATTAGTCACCAAATTATGCCACATGGCAGAACGCTAATTAAGGTTCCTGTATAATTATTCATAATCTTTTATTACTACCGTCTGAACAGGTGCTAATTTCTCTTCACAGCTAAGTTTTGAGCCATACACTCTGGTAAAATTCGAATGGAAACTAAAAATAATATTATATCTTGCCGTGCACAAAGTGAGCGAAATGTCTGTTTTATTTATGAAATAATTTGTAAGTTTACGTTATATACCAAAACACTTCATTTCCAAATCTAAACTTTTGCTAAACTTTCCCCTCAATTTATCCTCGCAGACAGATTAAAACTCAATATTAACTTAATTAAATAAAGTTCGTCAAAGTGAAAATTGATTTGTTCTCGCTGTCTTGAACGAGTTTGCTACTCTGCGTGATCGCACACCCTCATTGCGTAAGCATACATTCATTACATCGCGAAGTGATTACTGTAATTGATTATTTCCTTTAACGAGTTGGTAAAGCTTATACGTATAGGCCCATATATAAAAGCATTATAAGCCAAGCTTAAGTAGTATATACTGTGTAGTATTGGGTGGTTATCCGTAAGAGTTAACGTCGTTTCTACAGATATGACTATTTCATATGACCCTTCAAGAATGTAACAGTTTGGATATTTTATAAGCTTGATTGATAACAATTATTTTACATAGAGAAAAGTGACTTCCACAAGACTCGAAAGGACGTTACGCATAATAGAAATATATGTTGATTGAGTAAATGATTATTATATGTGTATTTCTATGCTCGGTTTTTCTCATCATGCTTGAAATTACTCATAAATACTATAATTCTCTCGGAGCAAAAATGGTTTCTGAATTTCATCACATTAGTCTGGTTCTGAAAAAAACACAAATAACCTTGGGCATATTCGGAAATATTTTAATAATTTACTTGATACCAAATCAATGTAACTTCATGGAAGATATATTTCAAAGATATTTCAAAGGCGTTTCAAAGAATTTGTGTATACATTCTCCATTGACTTTCTACGATTCATTTTGAATGTGCCAAACATTCAATTGAATTATCGATGGCATTCAATAGCATTCTGTACAATGTTATAAACCACCAACCATCAATTCACCGATTCATCAATTCACCAATTTTAAATTACCAATTTACCACACACATTGGAACCAATTTTACTGAGAAAAAACATTCATGAATTTCGAGAATAATACTGCCGGGAAAAATTGGAAAATCAAACTACACGATAATGTTCGGAACATTGCTGAATATAGACACACACCATAAATAAGCTACAAAGTTTTACGTAAAACGGATCATAAATTTTGAGGAAAAAAATTGAATCTTTTTTAAGAACAAAGTATTCGTTGAAAATATCGAATAACAGAAACAAAAACTCAACAGATAATCAGAAACCAAGGTGCTTAAGACGTGTTCGGAGAGTTATCACTTGCATTACGTATCCTGATTACATACAATACTCTTGCTCAGCTCACAAAGCATATGCTCTTGGATTGTATTGTAATTCTCAAATTAACATCTTTCAGTAATTGTGTGATTCAACCAAATATGATTTGAGTGATAAGGATATGTAAAATGAAAATGTACTCTAATGATGGTATGATGAATGAAATATGAATTTAAATTTATCCTGGTGAATACTTAGATGAATATATATTATATATATGAATATATATTCACATATATAGGCTTATATATACATATATATATATATATATATATATATATATATATATATATATATATATTAAGTGAACCTTGGTAGATGGTACCAACACCGTTCCATCTGGAGCACATGGCCGAACATGTATACTTCATGTGTTGGTGATATTCAAGTTACGATAACCATATCAATTTCTATGTTGATATGAATAGAAATATCGAACAATTGTTGTTTAGAGATAGCGAATGAGATCCGCAATTTCTGCTCGGTTTGCTTGTCACCAATATGTTCCACATATTATATCAACTGATAAAACTTGATATCGCAGTGCTTTTGTTCTGTCTCAGAAAAAATCGAAACTATTGACAAAACGATAGTGATGTCAAAAATTGCACTCAATACTTGTCTCTGGTCATAGCGTGGTTCATATATATGTCATGTGCTAGCCATCGTCTGCTAATGTAGACAGTAAAGTCATGTGAAGTTTCTGAGATGAATTCGGCCCGGAGCAATTAATTAGATTTCTCAACCCTTCCATCCATGTTGAGATGAGAAGTGGTATGATCCGATGAGTTTGAGGATGGCTCAAATCCTGTAATCGGCTTAACAGTTAGCGATCCGAAAAGCCCACTATTCTGCACACCACCCGAGTCTAGCCGAGCTGTCACGATTTTAACCGAACCGATATGGCTTGGCGCTCTGCCTCGCCGTCGTTACCTTTGCCATACTTGATATGATCTTTTGATATCTTAGTCCGAAGCTTATTTTACCGTGGCCAATTCACACGTTCAGAATTAAGTTTTATCAGATTATGAGCCAAGTTGGATGAGGGAATCTCTGATGTTGATTAGAGAGTGTATCAGATTGTTTTAACAGCGAACTTCATCGAGAATCTGATTACCAAAGGCGAGCGGAAACGGATGACACGACTTTTCTGTATTTTGTTACCTTCGCATGAAATCATGATAAAATCTCTACATTTTTAATTCTTCAAAGCATAATTTTCATAACATTTCTGCACACTCATGAAGTCTTTTGGAATCAGTTTCCATGTTTTACGGTCCAGCCCAGTAGAAGTTTTGTTCTTTGCGATTAATTCTTTCCGCAATATGTGATACATGAAGATACTTGCTGTATTGATCTCATTCATATAAAAGTGATTGCAATAATGAGAGAGCTATACTTTTTTTGAGGAGGGACTCCTAAAAAATCTCCTTTCTCAGATAATTATTGATTTGGATGCTCATTTTAGTCAATTGTTTCAAAATATTGAGAATTATTCATAATAGATAAAATGAATTATTCAGTGTCACTGTGCATCGAGCCGTCTTATCGTTGTCAATATAGAGATTTACATTTCCAATGTTCAGAGGGCATTTAAGCCCTACTGCAATACATTTTTTTCACGAAACAAGAATTTGTTTTTGAGCTACGCCTATGAAAAGGGTTCAAATGTCTTGATTTTTGTGAGTGTTCATCGTTACTTTGGAAGGGTTGGACATATCACTTTTTCATATCTCATCTAACAATAGAGTTTAAAAATTGATCCAGTATACATTTCATTCAAAATGATATTTACAAAAAATGCATCGTGAATGGTATTATCTCGAAGTATCTCGAAGTATAACTTTAATATAAAAAAAACTATAAGACCCATCGTTAAACAATGCTTCAGCAACATTTCCGTGAGAAAAAACAGTGTAGGAACACACAAAAAATGAATTCCATTATTGAAAAATTTGTAAATACCCAAATAGGCCTACCCAATTTATGTTCATTGTGACTTTTTTCTAGTTTTAGTTGAAAGTTATTTATGTGCCAAATGTGAGGCGCATACAATTAATATTAACAAAGATATGCTCTTCACCTGAGTCCCTCCTCAACGTAATTGGAAACCTGGCACCTCCACCAAAAACTGAAAATTGTACATTTATATGTAATAGCAGATGAGGTGGGATATTAAAGGAACACGACCTTTATCAAAGTCATACACAGACACACACATACTATTTAAATATATTATTCATGTGTTCTCATATGTATGAACAAACATTATTGACTCATTTCAGAAGAAAATAGATTATCGTGCGATTACTGGAGTGGGCCTATAAATAAAACGAGCTTCAATAACAACATTCAAAATGGTTCAATCCATTTTTTCAAGATGCTTCAACAACCTCCACATCTCTTTCTACTCTCTGTCCGTTCAGTCGTTCCTATCCATATAAGTATATATCAAACAAAAGCTATTACAATAATGTTAATACGCAGGCCTATAGTATGAGTTAGTCCATACAGCTTTCCTTCCTGGTTTAGATAAAATACGGATTAAGGTAGACGGTTTATATACCCTACGCAGTATAGCTGTAATAATGTATTGTGTATACATATATAGGAGTGTATATTAAGGTCTTCTGCTCTTGATTATTCAAGGCTCTCACTAGCACATGCAAAGGATATCCGGCAAAGCTCTACGGTTATAAATGACAGCCACGGTCTCTCACCTTAAGAACACATTGCAAATTACTAACCAAATATAATCTAGTGATGGTATTGCCTTCATAATTCTTGTAATAATTGTACTATCTTCAGGTTCCAGGTATTTGGAAAAAACTCATAACTTCGCGATGGACAGTAGTTTGAACTGATTTAATATTATTCACTGATTTTAATACTACTATAACGATTTATAACGATTTATACTGTCAGTTTCTCATGTTGATATAGAACTGGAACTTTTTTTGTTATATATAACAATCATATAGCGATGTATATATATATATGTGTGTGTGTATATATATATATATATATATATATATATATATATATATATATATATATATATATATATATAATATAATATATATATATATATATATATATATATATATGAGTACATGGCTTCCTGTTGAAACGTACAGCACGTGATGTTGATAGGACGGGTATTGTTATCACTGAAAAATACCGCCCCCATCGGGGAATCGAACCCCGGACCTTATGTTTGATACACATATGGTCTTATATTGCTCTTATATTATATATATATATATATATATATATATATATATATATATATATATATATATATATATATATATATATATATATATATATATATATATATATACAAGTTCACAGCTTGAACTTGAGGTTCTACTAACTTGTCTGAAGGTTCTGAAGGAGTTAACCTCAGTGAAAGTCAACCTCAGGTCAAATTTAAAATGACACATTCTTGTTTCCATCGGTGAAATTGCTTTTCAACACTGAATATGTGTGTTATATGATTACAAGCACGTGGAACTCAAGCAAAAAATATGTATATGTGACAATCTATATTGAGTATACCATGGCACTACGTATAAGTCACGCGTACAAACATATTGGGCAAAAATAATGATAGAAACGAACTTAGTTTCCGCGGATAGTTTTGAAATCACTGTGATTCAATCTCATAAATACGATAATCTCGAATCAAATCTTATTCAATGATTTACAGAAAATAATTATTTATAATTAGAATAAAAACGATGTTATCAAAATCCTCATTTTAAACTTCATTCATATTTTTAGGACACATCATACTGGAGTATCAACAACACAATTGGCTTCGAAGTGTATATAATCAATGAAATGGTTTTTATAAAGCTCCATCTTTCCATGCGCATTGGTAAGTGACCTACGTGAATGGTGATCAAACTAAAAATATCAATTTGTAAAAAGGGAATATAACACATCATGGACATTATTTCATTCTTTCTGTTTGGTATTACAATTACCAGCCAAAACTTCTGCATTTCCTGCGGATGATTCGTTGAACAGTTTCTGTACCGTCTGAAGATTTATTCAATCAATGTAGTTTATGTGTGATGCTAATTCATCACAAAGCATTAGGCCTATATCGAATTTATATATAATTGTTGAAATTTTTGAAACGTCTTTAAATATGATCTGGAAGATGAAGATTTATAAACAGATTTTAAACTCTGGCTTCAAGTTGAAAATGATCATACCTAAAACTTGATATTGTCATGCTTGTGTTTGTCAAATATTTGAATATTTTCATCTATGTCTTATTGATCCAAGAAACTATCGGAAGAGTTTGGGACAATTCAACTAATAATTAATCTACAATTTGTTAACAAGGACTTCAAACAGTGACTTACCTGTTGTTTGGTGATATAGATGGGTTTATTTAAAATGATCCAGGTGACTGTTTCATGACACGCTGGCATCGTCGTTGACCCGTCGTAGGTCATGTAGTAATCCGTATCCGGTAGTAAACCTCTAATTGACAACCGAGATACATCCACTTCTTGACCTGAACAAACAAATAACAACGAATATAGATGCAGATGGAGAGATGGACATTGAGTGATAGTATTGTCTTCAAATTTTTAAGCAAACTGAATTGCTTCTCAAGCAATTCTTATTTCGTCAAGGACCATTAAAAAAAGATATGTACGATCACACGTCGGATCAGATAAACAACAAAGATTCACTATAAGTACGATATTGCATGATGTTCATGGGAAATAACATAATGATGGAATTACCAACACATACATTGAATTATTATTGTCAAATCATTGAGGAATCCCATGATGACAGGTTGCAAATTTTGGAATATATACATATATATATATATATATATATATATATATATATCAAATATATATATCATATATCATATATATGTCATATATATGTCATATATATGTCATAATATATATCATATATATATATAAAGGCTGAAGCCGAACCCGGAAAATCAAGATCAAATAATCGATTGGTATGATCAAAAATCAATATTTCCCATTCATTTTGTAACTCACGGAAACCGTGAACTCTCCGGTGTTTGAAGACTGAATTTTGAGAAGGGGGAAGGGAGGGGGAGGGTAAATCGTCAGTCATTAACGCAACCTTCTCATCTTATCGTGAGTACCAACAAATCATCAACATCATGATCAACAAATAACATAAAAATTAAATTCAACTGATCTGATATGCAACCAAATGGATGTGATGTCTTTGGAAGTAGAAATCAGGTTCATCGACTTGATTACCTGATGCAAGTTTCGAGTGTTTCCTCACCCCCTTAACAGATAGATAACAGTCTTGAATGGACAGAGTAGTCTGTATCATATCATGTATATAACACTCTTTCATGATATCTATGGAATTGCAAGGCAACCACACACGACGATAATATTTCAGTTCTAAAGAACGTTCAATGGAAAAAGTTTCAATATAACCGAAAAAAGTAGAAAGGTCGACCTTTTAATTTCAGAACCGATACAGGGGTTAATCGACCTTCAATCGATTCTTGAAGAAACGCTGTTATATCTAATTAACATTCAATATTATAATATATATATATATATATATATATATATATATATATATATATATATATATATATATATTATAATATTGAATGTTAATTAGATATATAACAGCGTTTCTTCAAGAATCGATTGAAGGTCGATTAACTCCTGTATCGGTTCTGAAATTAAAAGGTCGACCTTTCTACTTTTTTCGGTTATATTGAAACTTTTTCCATTGAACGTTCTTTAGAACTGAAATATATATGATATATGATGATATATATATATATATATATATATATATATATATATATATATATATATATATATATATATATATATATATATATAGTAATTCAAATTAATCAAGATATATTCAGTCCATTGGGATAGGGAAAACGAGTGATTGCTTACACCTCACTAATTAATTCTGTTCTGATATTTCTGTTTATTTGTATCGCAGAGAAAATAACGCAAATAGAATGAGGATCCAACTTACCACCATGTCTGATCCTTTCTAATTGGTCGGTGAGAATTCTCAGCTCAGGGTTCGATAGATCTCCAAGCTGAAAAAAGAAAGATAGTCATGCATAAAGTAAAATATCTATGTAAATATGTGTAGGCCTATTGGTCCTATATTTATATGAAGTATATACTTGGTATAGTTACTGTTAATAATTAGAACGTTTTATCTCGAATCCTAAATTCGATCAATTTTATGTGCTGGCTGATGAATAAATCAAATCCTTTGTGTAGTATGAATATATCTCCGTGAAAAGATAATAACGGAACAACCATATTGAGTTTACAAGATATTGTGAATTCATGAAAAATTCGAACAACTGAGAGAAGGAATGCAAACAAATAAAATGATAGTAGAAGGCAGATCATCTATTGTCTAAAATACCATGACCATGGAAAGATTATTACGAAAACTCAAATACCGAGAAACGCAATACATAAAATCTCTCAAAATCATATATTCAAAGGTAATTGTTTGCAAGGAGCTAGTTTTCAATCTCCAGAAAACAGGAGAGGAGCGTCATAAAGGAGCGTCATACACTAGAATTAGAATATCCACTACGGAAAAATTAATTTATTATACGTGCTCGTCTCAAAAATAACGAATGATGACGTACACGTACTTCTGGAATTACATTTAAAAAGCGGGTTGGTAATCGACCACACATAATATACACAGGGAACGAAATCAACGTTATACTGATATGATTGTCGCCTTAGCAACGTTGTAATTATAGGTGTATTATTACTTCTCTCCACGTCGGGGGGAACGAATTAGAAAAATCCCATCAACAATGATAAACAAAAATTAATCTTCATCCTCCAGATTTGTGCTTTTCATATGAAATATCGATTCTTGGAATCTTTGAATAATGACACAATGTATTCACGAAAACACAAGACACATTTATCTTCTCACAGAATCGTATCATTTCCATATAAATGGGTGATATGTATATATTACGATGAGGTTAAATTTATTTCTCATCAACTCGATCAAACAGACACGTTGTGCAATATGAAAGTTTATACCAGAACATCAGTTATTTTGTTCTATTGGAAGATTTTATAAATCGGAACAGAAGATGACCGAATAATATAGGGTTGATAGAAAATACCAATGGATAGACAGAGTGCTCATACATTGATATAGCCTAGTTAGTATTAACTTAATTCTCGTACAAAAGTGATACAGTTGAATAAATGGTGTATGTCCACAAATGGCACCCAACGTAGGTGATATAATGAAATGGTTTCAACGTTTCTGAGATCTATAAACAAGAATTGAACAGATCTACCAGCTAAGACATGGGAAGGTATAGAAAGACGAGTGGACCAGTATCGAGCACGTTAAACAGTCATTCAAGAGACCGTGGACAGTCAATACCATATTGAAATATGTTGTTTCTTTCGCGTCTTTCGTAATTTCTCTTCGTCAAAAAGGTAAATAAAGGAATGGATCATGAAAAAAAGATTGCGACCGCGTTCTTCCTACAGTCTTACAAGACAGAGAAGAATTAACTTGCATCTCGTGTGCTCATGATCTCAATCATTATCCTCTCATTCCAGTATATCTCAGTGATTGGTACATCGTCGTTAAGTCCAATATGAATACATAAATAAACTGACATAAATACGGTTCTCGATGTATTTTTCACACCGATAACCTCTGAATGACTCTCCACACCGGTACCCAACTCACTCTGAATATCACCTCCTTTTTACCACTCACTCAAGTGTCCTAGCAATCTTCATCTATCATCTCTTTGCTCAAGATACACCTCTACTATTAAAATACGGCTCTTCACCAGCCGTACATTTCACATTACTGCGGATAAAACTATTGCCGGACCAAAAGTTTAATTATTTGATGGTACGTAAAAACTTAGCATCCATAAAACACACTGCAAAAAATATTCGAAATCGGTTTTAACCTCATTATATTCGTCTCTCTGCACCTCCTACCCGATTACCCTCCACCTCCACTTCGCGCCCACATCCACATCGACATCACACACCTCTGCACTACCTCTACATTCAAGAGCCTGAAACCACAGAGACAAGCCCTGTTCTTACTTCGTCCCACAACGCCCGAGTGCACTCCTACGCCCAACGCGTCATCATAATCCACCTTCCAAAGTTCCGGGTAATCAAAAAGCCCTTATTACCGTGATGCCAATTAAAGGTATCATAACATGTCGGGATCGTACATCTCCGCATTCATGGTAACCATTCCTCAAAATGCTTCGGGTGTACAAATATAACAGGGAACCCTCCAATATACTTACACTCTACAATACTTATACTATACTTATACTTATACTTACAATATACTTATATATACTTATACACTCTCTCTTGCCGCTACAACAACTGTTACGCCTCCCTACTATCGGCGTTGACATCATACCATCTCTCTACTGTCATCCTTGCCTCGTTTACTCTTCTTCGCTTGGCGTGCCCTACGTCACCGGTAGCCCCATGCCCATTTACCACAGTCCACTCTGGTTGGTCGACAACCGTCGCACCACAACTACAACCATGCTCGTAACATTTGTATACACATTTCGAGGTACAGTTATGTATGCAGAGATTTATTATCACCCACACAAGGGCATGTTGTGTATACGTTGAATTGACAATATTGAAGTCAGGTACCAGGATTGTACAATAAGCTGTTGCAGCCCTTTGGTGGGACGATTATGATAGTTCCTTGGGGGTACGAATGAAATCGGACATTGTGGGACGAAGTACGATAACAGGTCTCGTCTCTGTGGTTCAGGGTGATTGGATGTGACAGGGCAGAAATGAGTGGTTTCGATGTGAATGTGGGCGCGAGGTGGAGGTTCACCAGACAGGACGTGCTGAGAGACGAAAATAATGGGGTTAAATCCGAAGTTTTTCCTTTGATTTCCGTATTTATGAAAGTGACCAAATGGGCGTTTTCAATTTAATATGTGAATTGATAGGAGTTACTGGAATAAACAACAGTTAAATAAGAAGTGAACAAGTACAGACCAAAAGAATCAGACGAATCATGTTGTTTCCTCTACATAAGTGTGTTTGAGTTCTGAAAATGCAAGGTGAACGAATCTGAATTCTTATCAGAGGATAACAGAGTGGGGAAATGTTTACAGATACATATTTGTCTATAGTCAAATAGGTTGAAAATGTGTGTGAAGTAAGAGCAATGTACCAAACAAAGAAAGGACAGACTGAATATTTTTTATTAGGCCTATAAAGAAGAAGTTAATTCATTGAAGTGCGATATTAAATTATATTTGTCAACATTTCCGCGTATTACTTCTGGAACAAATGTAGGCTATTGTATCCATATGATTTTTGATAAATTTCGCCTACCTCTTTCCAACACATTGTCCACCTCAATCTTCTTCCATCCTTTCATTCCATCCTTTCATTCTTTCATACGCAATCATTTTTTGAACCATGAGATTATCGTATGCGATAGTATAGAGCGCAACTTGTTTCCCATAGAAAAAAACATTTGCTTTTCAGCCTACATACATTACAAGACATGGAATCTGAGAACCATTTGGCGACATCATTATGGGCTTGGCCATTGTTTCCACCTGCCGCAATAGATTTACATGATTGCTGTCATTTCTTTTCACTTATGAAACTTTAACCTTAAAAGAATTTGTCCTGTGTGAAATGAGAGTGTTCATTCCGAGTTCTGTCTCCAAGTTAACCTACGCATCAAACAACATTTCCAATATGATAAATCCTTCTAATTAATTTAATTTTTCATCAGAATGTTGACCTGGTCTGATAGTTGAAACCGTGTAACTGTTGATTTGATTCTCAATCTATGGATACTGCCAACATCTCTCAGATAAAGTATTATTAAACATGGCTATGAGCGGTCTGAGAATTGGATCTGGTAGACTTTTTTTTCGGTGATGACTTTTGAACGGTTGGAATTGCAAAAATCCAATATATATATATATATATATATATATATCGAAAGGCACATAACTATTGATACGTATAAAATGATACGTGAATGACCACTCAGATTCTGTTTTTCTTCCAGACACGAATAAAAGTTACAATTTTCATTCTCTAATTTTCTTCTGTGTCAGTTCATAGGCCTGATTGATATTATCTCAATTCACATCGTGTGTATTTTTTCATTATATTATCAGAAGAATTATCATGAAATAGTTGATTGTATGTGGATTGGGAATAGTAATTGAGATAAGAATGAGGATGAAGAACACGAGAAATTGAATTAGCTCAATACTGTTGAAATTACTGGTCATGACAGTCGTCTAATCTCTCTCGGTGAGAAGAATATCCAGCCACAACAAATATGGATGAAAATTCACCACCTCAAATCCCTCTTTCACAATCTACTAAATATCATGCACGAACCGATACCATCTTGAACATCTATGACAATAAGTATTGAAGAATGCACATAATTGGATGTAATTCGTCATTAGAATAATTCTTCTTCTTCGTATACTCCAATATTGATATATCTTTTCAGTCAAAAGTTCTCCAAAGTGGGTCTACACTTATGTTTTAATATATTCTTTCCAGACCACACCTGAATCCTACTTATATAATGTCAGATTAAAAGTTGCATCAATATTTCTCATATGAATTACAAGTGTTACGAAACTTATCAAAACAAAAGTGATCACACAATAAAATCTCAATATATATATATATATATATATATATATATATATATATATATATATATATATATATATATATATATACATATCAGGGGCGAGCGGTCAGGGTAAGCTTAGTAGGCCTAAGTGGTGCTTACTCATAAAAAAATCCATAATAATATGAATTGAATGTCTTACAAAGAGGAATAATAATTATGCGGGTATTCAATGCATTTTATCATAAAATTTTAACAGAATCAAATATTTATCAAGTTTGATGTCGTGATCTCGTTTAATAAGTTGAATCTATCATCAGTACTTCCTAATGCCATTGATCTTACAACGCAAGCAAGAACGTCATACGTCATCGCTCGCTGTATTCCTGGTCGACTTGACCCGCCCTCTACCCTGTTCAGATCCCCAAGTTATCTACGAATTGCATCACTCGTCTAATCGCGCGCCTTGTATCGTACTGATTGCACTGCGTGCAGACTGTGTATTATTCAACTAGACATATATTATTTGATCAATGAAATATTATTGTTATTTATTCTGACTAGAGATATTAATTAAATTGAGCTCGATTTTTTTTATGGCATGTATAAAATGTGTGTTCTGTAGGCCTTCTCAGAATGATATATATATTTTCTTTATTCTTTGGGAAACATCAATAAATATCATGTTTATTTGCATTATGTGAACATGATATTTTGAAGAAGATTTCTTTCTTTTTCGATTTATTCTGATCAGTGTTTCAGGCCAAATAGATTTTCCCCATAATTATAAAGGCCCATTATTTATTTCTGACCTGAATTTGCATAACTAGGAGAACGCCTTATATGCGTTGTGAGATGAGCTTAGAATTATGGAAATGTAGAATTAAGAACATTTGGTCAGCTCAATGTACATTTACAGGCCATGGATCACTTCAAATGTTTAAAAACCGTGGCTGTCTGTTGGTATATGGACCTTGGTTTTCCAGCAATGGTACCAGTCCCATCTTGATATCCATCACAAATTGTAATCTTTTTAATTCATTGGTGACACTCGTTGCTCACATTTGATAGTTCCGTAATTGCTTTCTTAATTGCTTTTATTGATGTGTAAAAAAGTATATTAAAAATGCGTTTTCTTCGTTATTTCACATCCGATTGTTCCATAAATCGCTTGAAATATGTGTGATAGTTTTTTCCACATTCAGTATAAATTTGAGAGCTTTTGAAGAAAAAAAAAATCCAAGTATTTCTCCCCGGTCCTATTCTTATGGGGAATTTCCATACTTTCCAATTTTTTTCCGGAAAAACCGTTTGACCGATTTTTCTGAAAAATAATCCCAACCTATTCTGGTATAATACCAATTTGTAAAGAAAGTTTCGAGTTGATTGAAACTTTTTCCTGACCTGTATGCCGCGTACAAAATTACACACAAAAAAAAAAAAAAAAAAAAACATAAAAACCAAGCCTTGAAAAATTTGAAAGCTTTTGGATTTTTTTTGTTTTCCAAGTATTTCTCCCCTGGCCTATTCTTATGGGGAATTTCCATATTTTCCAATTTTTTTGACACTTGTTGCTCACATTTGATAGTTCGTTAATTGCTTCCTAATTGCTTTTATCGATGTGTAAAAAAGTACATTAAAAATGCGTTTTCTTCGTTATTTCACATCCGATTGTTCCATAAATCGCTTAAAATATGTATTTTAGATTTATCCTTATTCAGTATAAATTTGAGAGCTTCTGGAAAATTTTGGTTTTCCAAGTATTTCTTCCCGGGCCTATTCTTATGACGAATTTCCATACTTTCCAAAATTTTTCCGGAAAAACCGTTTGACCGATTTTTCAGAAAAACCATCCCAACCTATTATGGTATAATACCAATTTGAAAAAAAAAGTTTCGAGTTGATTGAAACTTGTTCCTGACCTGTATGCCACGTACAGAATTACACAAAAAAAAACATAAAAACCAAGCCCAAAATTTTTCGGTATATGGAATGAAAATCTTCGCTACGCTCATCTAACTAGGAAAACGCCTTATATGCGTTGTGAGATGAGCTTAGAAGTATGGAAATGTAGAATTAGGAACATTTGGTCAGCTCGATGTACATATACAGGCCATGGATCACTTCAGAGGTTTAAAAACCGCGGCTGTCTGCTGGTATATAAACCTTGGTTTCCAAACAATTATACCAGTGCCTTCTTCATATCCATCACAGATTTAAAACGTTTCAATTTATTGGTGATACTTGTTGCTCACATTTAATAGTTTCTTAATTGCTTTCTTAATTGCTTTTATTGATATGTAAAAAAGTACATTAAAAATGCGTTTTCTTCGTTATTTCACATCCGATTGTTCCATAAATCGCTTAAATTATGTATGATAGGTTTTTCCACATTCAGTATAAATTTGAGAGCTTTTGAAAATAAAAATTCCAAGTATTTCTCCCCGGTCCTATTCTTATGGGGAATTTCCATACTTTCCAATTTTTTTCCGGAAAAACCGTTTGACCGATTTTTCTGAAAAACAATCCCAACCTATTCTGGTATAATACCAATTTGTAAAAAAAGTTTCGAGTTGATTGAAACTTTTTCCTGACCTGTATGCCGCGTACAAAATTACACACACACAAAAAAAAGCATAAAAACCAAGCCCAAAATTTTTCGGTATGTGGAATGAAAATCTTCGCTACGCTCATCCAAAAATTAAATTTCTCATTTTTTCAGTGATTGAATTCTGATAATGGTCTTGCAGCTAACTAGGAAAACGCCTTATATGCGTTGTGAGATGAGCTTAGAAGTATGTAAATGTGGAATTGAGAACATTTGGTCAGCTCAATGTACATATACAGGCCATGGATCACTTCAAAGGATTAAAAACCGCGGCTGTCTGTTGGTATATGGACCTTGGTTTCCAAACAATTATACCAGTGCCTTCTTCATATCCATCACAGATTTTAAACGTTTTAATTTATTGGTGACACTTGTTGCTCACATTTAATAGTTTCTTAATTGCTTTCTTAATTGCTTTCATTGATGTGTAAAAAAGTACCTTAAAATGCTTTTTCTTCGTTATTTCACATCCGATTGTTCCATAAATCGCTTAAAATAGGTATGATAGATCTTTCCACATTCAGTATAAATTTGAGAGTTTTTGAAAAAAAAAATCCAAGTATTTCTCCCCTGGCCTATTCTTATGGGGAATTTCCATACTTTCCAATTTTTTTCCGGAAAAACCGTTCGACCGATTTTTCTGAAAAACAATCCCAACCTATTCTGGTATAACACCAATTTGTAAAAAAAGTTTCGAGTTGATTGAAACTTTTTCCTGACCTATATGCCGCGTACAAAATTACACACAAAAAAAAAAAAAAAAAAAAAAAAAAAAACATAAAAACCAAGCCCAAAATTTTTCGGTATATGGAATGAAAATCTTCGCTACGCTCATCTAACAATATGAAGAGTAGGTGCAAATGATATGGAGTCGAACAAATAACCCATTTGATAGATTGTCTATTTTCCATAAACTTATATGAAACATAAATTTATATGATATCGAACAGAATAGCCGCCCTTGTTAGCTCAGTCAGCTGAGGCACGCTTCAACACTGAAGCGATCCGTTGCGCGTGGGTTCGAATCCCGCAAAAGGCATGGGTTTTTGTAAATGTCCTTCCACTTATCATCACTTCAGAGTTTCATTATCACCTGCTCATTCGTACCCCCGCATAACCTAGCTGTTGGTGGAGTCGTTAAGCAAACAAAAACAATAATCATCATCGAACAGAATGTAAAAAGTCAGGACATATTAGGATTTCGCCTAGTTCATTCAAACTAGTAATTTGACAAATATTAGGTTGAAAAAATCCATGTAAATTTGTTCCAATTTGTTGAGAAGTCAAGATGATCATTTCTTGGATATTTATTATATTCTGATTATACTCTTCTATGTTTTGTATTGAAAAATAATTCTAGATCACACTATATCTGTGAATGCAACATTTCGTGAAAGTTCTTAATTGTTGGCCTATATTGTTCGTATGAGAATGACTGTAGTAAATTATTTGAACCCAGTCTGGAGGAAGGCGTAATACTGACCAGTCTGTGTAAGACACAATAATATTTTTGAAATGAGATTTCAACAGTTTCTAGTATGCTGGAAATCATCCAAAAACCAGAGATGTACAAAAAGCATTTCAGTCTGGTTGTCCGTGATTCTTTAAGGTCAAAATATACCTAATTCATTTCATTTTTATAGAATATAACATAATATCATATTATTTTTGTCTCGAATATTTAGCGATCTATATATTTTCAACTTCTTTATTTACAGCTCAAGTATTCCCTGCTGTGTGTATATGTCATTTAACACTGGGAATTTTATTCGTGTTATAACTTGGTGGTACATTTCACAACTTTATTAATAAACCAACACTTGAGGAAGGTGGGACAAAGAGGGCACGGTGACACGCCAGCCATATTGATTGATGGATGTGGAAAACACACGTAGGAGTGGGTGGGTTTATATTTGGTTTCTACTGATGTATGACTCTTACCTGTAAGAGTAGAGAAATGGCAACTATACCCTGGGCTCTGTGTACAGCTTCCGTGAAATTCGAATACAACTGCGAATTGAATCCGAATATTTGTAACTGAAAGAAGAGAAAAGAAAACAAGACATATTATACAACATACACATACAGCATTTGTTGTGAACCAAGGTAATGTGAGTTCTCTATGATTGCATAATATATGCTGTTACTTCAATCTTTTTATTCCAACAACATTTTCCATTCCTGCATAACACACTTTGTCGTTTTCAGAGGAAAGATTGCGAGATAAAAAAAGTGAGATTTGGTTCCCTAGCTCAAGATATTCTGAGATAACGCATTTGTATATATATATATATATATATATATATATATATATATATATATATATATATATATATATATATATATATACATATATATATATATATATATATATATATATATATAAATATATATATATATATATATATATATATATATATATATATATATGTACATATATATATATATATATATATATATATATATATATATATATATATATATATATATATATATATATATATATATAAATATATATATATATATATAAATATATATATATATATATATATATTTGTCGGTTCTCTTCGATTGCGAGACTTCGAAATAGACACATTCAACTGTCAGTGTGTCAAAGCTGAGTATTATACAGTCATTGTTGGTTCTATCTACCTTTATTCAATCTGATAGCAATAATCATTTTCACATGGAGCTTATGCTTGATCCCAATATTTCTCAAACGATATCGATTCAAGTCCGTGAGTCGAAGTTATATTTATAATTTCATCAGACATTGACATTATCTGAATGTAGCCGCATTGAAGAATACTTCTACACAATTCGTCATTCATGATCCACATAATTGTACAATACAAACGCCATAGATCCTCAAAATATAGCCCAAACTCCTCAATCATCACTATAATCATCACTTACAATAATTACGTAATAGAAATCGCGGTCAGAATCGTTACAAAATCTGAAGCATTAGAATTCCGACTTTAAATTGCATTAGGGGTCAGAATTTGTCGATGAAACAATGATAAACGATTAATCATGGCTGTATCGTATATAAAATGAGGTAAGAAGTTGGACTTATCATTCCCCTTCTTCATCAACTCTTGACATCTTGACAAATATAGGCCTACACAATGTGTCCCATCAATTTTACTCAACAAGAATAGCGGACAGATTTATATAAGAATATATTTATTATTTTGTATGAAGTTGTGACTCGTGAGTGGTTTGCTTTTCCAGTTCGATTGGAAAGTATACTGAGAAGAGTGATCGAGTGGCTAGCACACTGAACCGTCATTCAGGAGACCAGGTTTCGATTCTCGCCATGGTCGACCACCCTGATAGGGGTTCTTCGTGGTTTTCCTCTGTCGTTCGGTTCAATATTGAGATGGTTCCTCAACAACGGGATGAAATGACCATACATCTCGTCGTACCATCATCCCATATATCATTCACCGACGTCAATAGACCTTTGACATCAATACGGTAAGTCACTAAACCCAATATAGAATGAGAAACATAAGCGGGCATCACGATTAATATAAAAATAATGAATTGTTCATTTTCCTATGATTTCTGAATAATTTTATTGCTAGAAAATTTGGTAATTCAATATTATTATTGAGTCTTCATCAATATCAATCTCGATTAAGTTTGATGCTCTGAACGATGTCATAATTTTTTCAAATTGTCAACAGTTAACACAAATTATAAGCTCGATCCTGGAATCTCAAAGTGTGGGCAAACGGTCTTATGGCAAACGAGTTTAATGTAGTATTGAAGATAATCCATAATTCCATATAACTCTTGCGCATAAATACACTTTGGACGTTTTTGGAAGTGAACTCTTCGTTGGATTCATGAAATCACAAAACAACGCAGTTTTGCAGACTCTTATTTTGATTTGATAACACAGAGGAATGTTTACATAGGAGCATGGCTGCCAGATATGGTTCAGATCTACACGAGTTTGATTTCTCGCAAACGACAAAACTCAATCATCAAAAATAAACATCAAAATGGAGGTAAAATATTTTCCAACTCATAAATATATAAGAAAATAAAAATCAAGTCAACACTCTTTCCCTGAAATATTAATATGAATGATGTAAATAACCAAACATTTCAGAGAAACTTTATATTTTACTTCAGAGATTTCTTGCAAAGCATCCGATATATAGGCATACATGTACCATCTTACATAAGTATTCATAATAATATACAAGGCAAACGCTAAATACTTGTCACTTTGATGAAGGATGGGTAAGCGGGAGCGTAGACTGATACATAATCTAACTTCTTCAAAATATGTTTCTCAATTAATTTCTTCAACGACTGTAATCAGTGTATAGCTTATGCTGAATTATGTAACAATTTAGTATGACTGATCTTTTTTCCTCAGTAAATGCTTATCGAATGAGGAAGTCCTAACATGATGGTATCACAATTGAATGGTATCACGAATTAAATTGACTTGAAATTGATGTATAACATCTGTTATTAGTTTGTGCTAGTTTGTGCTTCATATCTTTCCGTTTGTGTCTCGATCTTCGGTCCCTTGAATTGAAAATAAAAATATGATGCCACCCTTTTGACCCTTCTGACGTAACTGAGGTTCTCAAATATTGTGAGTTGGACTTATTGCATATGAACACAGAGACCTAGGCAATGATCTTCAAACTCAATATTGGCAGTGGAAAAAATGTCTTTTTGAAAACAATTGCAAATAATAACTTCATTATAATTGTGTACTGAGCTATTTTATTGAGAATATGTATTTCTGAAATATGTATCACTGATTCTATAATTCGTGTTCTAACATGAAATATTCGGTGAGAGAATATATAATACAATCATGAATGAAGTCAATTCAAAAAATATACATCAAATGGTGGCTAAACATTTTTTAGGAAAAGATATTGAAAAATAAAAAAATACGAACATATTTCAATTTGAATATGAATTTGGGTTATATAGAAAAATCATAAGATAAACACACACACACACACACACTCATGTACATGTATAAATAGGCCCTATATACAATATGATGCAACGAGAAAGAGAGAGAGAGAGAGAGAGAGAGAGAGAGAGAGAGAGAGAGAGAGAGAGAGAGAGAGAGGGGGGGGGGGAAGAGGAAGCGAGGCAGAAAGACAATTCGTGAATCGATATGGAGCTGGTGATTATCAAATAAGAATAATAAAATATATTGACAATTGTAATGATTGAGGTATTCTTTATTTATCCGAAGAATAAAAGGTGGAAGTGAAAGTGGAAAGTCATGTGACTGGGTTGTAGCCATCATCGCTATGCTTATCCAGCAAAACCAATAAAGGAGATTTTATATGACAAAAACGTTCCCTCTTTGGCTTTTGGGATTTAATTCCGCCAACAGGCATATGAGCCCTGGAGGGCAGACCTCTTCTTATCGAGCAAGGCCTGTTGTAAAACCATGTCTTACATATCAATCGGCGTCTATCGGCGTCTTTCGGCGAGTTTCTCTGCTTTCTACATCGAGGATTTGGGAAAGTCAACTCTGGTAGTCAATCCAAAAGCGTTTTCTCTCAGCACACTTGATGGAAGTGATTTTAGTTATCTTCCAGTACTGCAGGAATCCAGGAAACACTAGGCTATCTGGATCTTCCAGGAAGCACTACTTGCATGTATACTCTATTTGTTTAGAACATCGGATAATACGTATATATGTGAATGTATATATATATATATATATATATATATATATATATATATATATATATATATATATATATATATATATATATATATATATATATATATATTCATATTTATATATGTTTAATCTCAAGTTTTCGCGGACATACGTGATGTTGTCGTTTCTTTCCGGATAGCGCCGCTTTTAATAAACAAAAGCCGATGGAAATCCCACTCCCCACGTTGTCCAACTAAGAGATCCAGATTTATGTATGAAATATTATATTCACATCTTTTTCATCATAGTTCTCCGCCGCATGACATTACTACAATACATACCACGAATAAATATTCCCTGCCGAAGTATTGAAGCTGAAATAAATATAGCTGATAATCAATTGTTACACATTGTTTGTTTGTGAAGTACAGAAAAAGAATTCGATACAAAAGCAAAGTAAAATAAAGTATAATGCCCGTCTCGAATGTTAGCTGTCGAAGCACATGATTATCTCCCAACAGAAATATATTTTCTCCTTTTATTGATAATTTATTAGCAGTTAATCGCACACATGAGTGTTATATATTGTTTTGATCTGAGAAACACAAGATATGAATTGAAGAAAAAAAACACAACCAAACATTGTGTACCTGATTGCATAGTATGAGGTTACCATTATGATATCACACTCATAACACCTAATACCATATGCATTATTATAGAGTACCGTCGTATAGTGCATTACTTAATTATACATATAAAGAGTAGAATGCAAGCTTATTCCAATGCAGGCTATTCGTAGTTATAGTTGAATAGCTCAACTAACCACTGACCCAGCTGCATTATGTATGGCTTGTTACTGGAAGAAGGGATTATTTATCATCTTTCGGTTGAAACTATTGAAATCCAGTGATTCACTTTAAGCAATGTATAATCATGCTTCAAATGCTGAGACAGTTGAACATTTAAATGGAGAATATGCTGCATATGAACACACTTATAATATTATAACTAGGAAAACGCAGAATGTGCGTTGTGAGATGAGCATAGAAGTATGGAAACCTGAGATTAAAAAATACTCTGTCAGCTCAATCTACATCTACAGACCTTGGATTACTTCAAACGCTGGAAAACCCTACCTGCAACTTGTGGCTATTTATAGAGCAACCTGTCGCATATATACACTTTGCATTACATGTTTTTATCCTGATATTTGATGAAATGTATACTTTTATTGCGTTTTCTTCGTTATGTCTCATCCGATTGTTGTACACATTATTGAAAATGTGTATGATGGTTGTTTTCATATTCTGTATAAATTTAAAGCTTTTGAAAAATTTTCGTTTTGAAGTATTTTTCCCTGGGTTATTCTCATGGGGATTTCCCGAACTTTCCAAATTTATTCCGGAAAACCGTTCTCCCGATTTCCATGAAAAATAATCCCAATCAATTCTGATGTAACACCAATATGTAGAAAAAGTTTCGAGTCTATTGATTTTTTTTCCTGACCTGTGTGCCGCGTACAAAATTACACACACACACAAAAAAAAAAACATAAAAACCAAGCCCAACATTTTTTGGTACATGAAATGAAAATCTTCGCTACGCTTATCTTATTATAATATCATAATATCTCATATTGTTTATGATATGTTCATCTCATTATTTGTTATATCGTTTGTTCATGTTTTCAACAATTCAATTATTTACTAATAATTCAACTTTTTTCAATCAATAATCCAATCCATTCATCGTTCATCCATTCAATAATATTCGTTCATCAATACATTCGTTAATACATTTCTCCAATTATACACTCTATACATACATTGAAGTAACTAGACAATAAAATACAAGCTTTGGTTTCAACTTTGAAATAATTAATACAGACATATGCAGTACGTGATACAACAGACAAGAGTGAAGAAGATGTCTTTCAATTTTCTGTTCAAAATAAAAAATTTGAGAAATAAAGAATGAACGGTAGCCTTTCGATTTTGATATTTTCGATAGATTAGATATTTCAGAACTTCATTCAATATAGAATTGTGGAATATTCGATATTTGGTGAATTCGCGGATCGAAACAATTGTCGACATCGGATGAAAAAATTGTGAATATACCCGGAGTAAGAACTGACTGAATACACAAACTATCCTAAAATAATGAAAATCATCACTTTCAAACATAATGAGTAAGCTACCTATAATACATAATCGAACACTATGACTTTTAATCCAACCTTTTTTCAACTACATTCAATATCGATCAAGAATGGAAATTTTGGATATATTCCAATCAATATTCGACATTGAAGTTCCCATATCGTATGAAATTTGTACGCCGAACTGCAATTCAAAGTAGAATAGTATAATCATACAATTCATCGAATACTGTTCTGATGATATTATATATTATATTGGCACTAGGGTCACCAACTGTAGCGAGAGAAACTTGTTATGTAGAGAAGACGCTAGAAATTCACTTCCACTTCGTTTCATATGTTTCATATTCATAAGGTTCGGACCTTGGCTATTGTTGGCCTGATAGGAATAGGAAAAGTTGCTCCTAATATATATTTCTCTTATATATGATCTACTAATTTGTTATCACCGTGTTATATACGTACGTGATCACTGTAAGTTCTTCAACATTCTGAGGTAATAATTATTCTGTTTTATATAGTCATATAATATAAATCGAGCACTTAAATATCATTTTTAATTATGACGAAGCCTTCTTGATACTAGACTGACTGCGTATGAGCAGTTTTGTTCCAGTGCTATTAAGATTCACATTTCTGAATAGAGACAGAGAAGATAAACTGAACTTGGAAGTAGATCAAGGTAAATATATTGAAATTAATACCGCAATCAATAATTGAAAAAAAAAAAAAATGACTCCACGAGCAAGAAGAACTCGAGGCCGGGGAAAACGAAGTGCGGAAGAGTTAGTGCCACTGTTTAGCAGCAAAAACGAAGAGGAGGTACAGTGCGGGGGAGGGTGTAACATTCTGATACGCCAAACAGACAGGGTGGTGAGGTGTGACGAAGAGGGCTGCGAGTGTTGGTGGCACATTGCCTGTGCAAGCATTTCTGCCACTCACTACAAGGCGTTCGTGGAGGTGCCCGGCATTCGGTGGACGTGTGATCGGTGCAGAACGGCAGAAGTAAAGAGGCAGAAAGAAGCAACGAAAGAAGGGAGAAGGGTAGAAAGGGAGAAGAAGAAGGAAAAACAAGCTGAGCAAGAAGCAGAGAAGAGGAGGAAGGCAGAGGGGGAAGAGATGGATGCAAAGACGAAGATGGAGGAGAAAGAAGAGAAAGAGATGAAGGAGAAAGGAGAAATGAAGAAAGTGATCCTACTAGGGAGCTCACTAGTCAGGGGGGCAAGTGTTAACGCGGGACTGAAGGTAGAAGTGAACGTGAGACCGGGCATAGGGGTCCTTAGAATGGAAAAGGTGGTGATTGAGCTGTCGGAGAGGGAAGTTGAGGGCAAAGGCGTCATCCTACTTGCAGGAGGAAACGATTTAGAAGAGATGAGAAACAGGATAGATGGATTGGAGATAATGCAGCTGGGGATGAAAAGGATTATAACAGCTGCAAAGAAGAAGTTTGGCGAGAAGCGTGTCACAGTGAGCGGTATACTGTACCGAAGAAGTGAAAGAAAAGAAACAATAGACAAAGTTAACCAGACCATAGAGAGACTGTGTGCTACGGAGGGAGTGTTATATGTAGAAAGCAATTGCTGGGTGGGGGATAGATACTTGCAGAGCGATGGGGTCCACCTGAATAGTTTAGGACAGTGGAAGCTGGGCGGGCTCATGGGACGGGTAGCGGAGAAAATGATTAGGACAGATAAAATAGGTGTGAAATGACTAGGTAGAGGTAAAGATGATAAAAATGAATTAATATTAGGCAAGAGGCAGTGGGAGCAAAATGTGGGGGGGAGGGGGTAAAATGGGGGTAAGTACCGAAAACTTGAAAGTAACATTAGTAAATTGTAGAAGTATTTGTAACAAACTAGATAAATTTAGATCGGTCATAGAAATTATTAATCCAGATGTTTTTGTAGCTGTGGAGACATGGCTAGATGATGGCTATACTGACAGTGAAATTAAAATGGGGGGATACAACTTATTTAGGAAGGACCGAAACAAACATGGGGGGGGGGGGAGTGATGGTGGGATCCAAGACCGAGCTAGTGGGAAAACTCATCTGGACAGGAGGTAATCTGGAAATAATGGAGGTAGAAATCAAGAAGGGAAGAGAAAAAACCGTTGTAATTGCAGCTTATCGACCTCCAAATGCAGGTATGGACTTACTGGACAAAATCAAGGAGAGGGTTACAGGGCAACATTTTGAAAATAGCCTGATTATAGCAGGAGACCTGAATCTTCCTGGAGTCAAATGGGAAGAAGGGACTATGGGAAACACAAGGAAGCAGGACCTGGTACATGATATCATGAACGAGGGTTTTATACAAGTCGTTAAAGAGGGTACGAGACTGACCTCTGCTGGGATTGGGAACATTTTAGATGTCATCCTAGTTAGACCACCTGAAAGGTGGCTGAATACGATGGTGGATGAGGGTATCAGTGACCATAGTATCCCGACGGTTCAATTAACGGGGGGTAATGGGAGGAATGAGGAAAGGGAAGGGAAAAAAGTACTGCTGCTCAAAAAAGCAAATGCAGATAACATTAAAGAATTCTTGAAAAACAGGGTGAATAAATGGATTTCCGATGGAGGGGATGTGAATCAGCAATGGGAGGGATTCAAAAATATCTGCTATGAAGGCATTCAGAAACATGTACCATCCAAATTCATCAAACCAAATTCGGATCCCATTCACTATAACAAGACGATAAGAGCACTGAAAAGAAAGGGAAGACGATTGTACAACAAAAAGAATGGAATAATAATTGGCAAAAAAGATGAAATCAGAAAACTAAAAGGGGAACTTAATAAGGAAAAAAAGATTGCAAAAAGAACATTTTTGGGGGGTATGTTTGACGTGAATGATAAAAATAAAAGCTGGGGAAATATGTACCACTATGTCAATACACAAAAAAATGGTGGGAATGACATACCAACATTAGTAGGTGAGAATGGTTGTCAACACTTTGTCAACTCAGAAAAGGCTGAGGCCTTGAACAATTACTATGGAAGAGTTTTTCAAAGAGACAAATTGAATCCTACGGGTAAAAAAACTTTGGAAGAAACGGAAAACAAAAGCAAAATTCACATCTCAAACGGGGCCATTCAGAACATCATCCGTAATTTGAAAAATAATAAAGCACCCGGCATGGATGGTATTTCCAATAACTTTTTGAAAATTGCGAGAGAAGAAATTTCATCTTTTTTAACAATTCTTTTTCAAAATTCGGTTGATACGGGGAAAGTTCCGATAGAATGGAAAAAAGCAATTGTCATACCAATTCATAAGGGGGGTGAAAGGGCAAAATTATCTAACTACCGGCCAGTAAGTCTAACATCAGCAGTTTGTAAAATACTAGAAAAAATTATAGATCATGACATCAAAATTATCATTGAAAAACGGGGGGGATTATTCAAGGGACAACATGGATTTAGAAAGGGATACTCTTGCACTACCCAATTACATGGGCTTGTGCAAGAGCTATCAGACATACTGGACAAGGGGGGGAAAGTAGATGCAATATTTTTGGATTTCGAAAAAGCGTTTGATAAAGTTCCGCACAAACTGTTGATAGACAAATTAAAACTTATAACCAATAACCAAATCATTTCAAAATGGGTTGAAGACTTTTTAAGTGAAAGGACTCAGAAAGTGAAAGTTGGAAATGACTATTCAGATTACATCCAAGTAACTTCTGGTGTACCGCAAGGGAGCGTGATAGGGCCTCTTCTGTTTAATATATTTATTGATTTATTGATAGTTTGTAAAATACTAGAAAAAATTATAGATCATGACATCAAAATTATCATTGAAAAACGGGGGGGATTATTCAAGGGACAACATGGATTTAGAAAGGGATACTCTTGCACTACCCAATTACATGGGCTTGTGCAAGAGCTATCAGACATACTGGACAAGGGGGGGAAGGTAGATGCAATATTTTTGGATTTCGTGGACTTTTTAACTTTTTTGGACTTTTTAAGTGAAAGGACTCAGAAAGTGAAAGTTGGAAATGACTATTCAGATTACATCCAAGTAACTTCTGGTGTACCGCAAGGGAGCGTGATAGGGCCTCTTCTGTTTAATATATTTATTGATAACTTGGCGCAAGGCATCCAGTCGAAAATTCGTCTGTTTGCTGACGACTGTGTCATATACAGACTAATACAAAGTGAGGGAGATGAAGCTGCATTACAACTAGACTTGAATTTAATAAATGAATGGGTGAGAATAAATTTAATGGGATTGAACATAAATAAATGTAAGGTAGTCCATTTCTCCAGAAAGAATAGAAAGGGGGACAAAAATGTGAGCTATAATATGGGGGGTAATATTTTGGAGGGGGTGGATGCCTATAAATATCTTGGAATTTACTAACATGAGAATTTAGGTTGGGGGGAACATATTAAAAAACTTTCAAAAAGGGGAATAGAATCACTAAATTATGTTATTAGACAACTCAAGGGGACAGGGATTGACATTAAGGAAAAGGCTTACAAGAGCCTAATACGTCCAATGATGGAGTACGCTGGCTCGGTCTGGGATCCCTACAACATCAATTTGATAAAAGAAGTAGAGGGGGTGCAGAGGGTAGCTGCAAGAAGGGTGCTAGGAAGGGTCAGAAGATTTAGAATAGAAAGAAATGACCAGGGGAGAGTTGAAAAATTAAGGGAAAAGCCCAGTGAGATGGTGAAAGAATTGGGGTGGGAAAAATTAGAGGAAAGGAGGAAAAAGGATAGACTCCTGAACTTCTTCAGGGCGAGGAATGGTTTTGCGGGGTGGGAAGAAGTGAGAGATAGGATAGGGATGAGAGTTCAGAGGAGTGTGAGGGGAGGGGAACAGCTTGCTGTGGAGAGGGCCAAAACAGAACGGGGTAGAGGTGGTTTTATACAAAAAACCATAGTGGATTGGAATGGGCTGAGTGAAGATGTGAGAAGAGCAAAGACTTTGGAAGAATTCAAGATAAGAATACATTGATTGTAAATATAATTGTCAATTGTAGATGATTTCACAGTTGAAAACTGCCACCGCGCATGCGTGCACAATTGCAGTTATATTGATAAATAAAAAATAAAAAAATAATACATATGTCTGATAGGAATCAAGATGTGATTCGGATAGCAGGCAAAAAAATAGCTCGTCCGAAAATCGAACATTTGGTGTTTCTTGTCACTTCGCATCATATAGAAGATATAATGTGTTAACGACCGTCATGGTACATTGTCGTTAATTCAGACAATTATAGTGCCTGTCTGTTTTAGCGGCAAAGTATCCTGTTTCTAGAGACAAGAAAATGAATGACCAGGAAGTGAGATGAAAGATTTTCCGAGCGTATCGTTAGCACACGGAGAAGCCTTTGAATTTGAGACAACCTGAATAATCTGTGAGAGAAATATCAAAAGAGAGGGAGTGACTCACAATACTCAAGAACTCATTTATTTGTTTCACCTGAGTTCTCAGCAATGCATATAATCTTTGTTTCTGTTTTCACTTTTATATCATATGAGTTACAAATATCCGTTGTAAGATGAACAAGATATTTGTATGAAACGGAATCGATATGTATACACACCTTGGTTTGGAAAATATTGAGTTGACATAGTCTGTTCTACATTAGAAGATGATTAATGATGATAACAAGTTTCATTTAATCGTTTTTTCTTGTGACCTGGGGAACTTGAAAAAGTGAGAAAATAGTTTTTTGTTTCAAACCACGTCACACCGACCCTCGTAAAACTTGTCAAAATGTTCATCATTGTTGTTATCACAATATCTGAGATTTTTTGTCGGATAAATGTTTTTTCTCATTTCATCATTTTTTTCTCAGTGTTCACTCATTTTTTCGTCGTGATCTTAACATGAGTATTCCAAAATGCCAATCATCAATTTCTCCAAATTTCATCAGACAAATCTCTATCCAAAACCATGTATATATTTTTTTATTTTATATTGGGTTTAACAACGCATTGTCACGATAACTATGATATAGATGAATGATCAATGATATGATGGGTTGATGAGACGACGGTTTTTCAAGTAATGAGAAAGATAGTTGGAAGGAAGCGGTCATGGCCTATAATGTATGAACCATCACAGCATTAGCATTGACTACTGACGAAAACTACGAAACACCCGTGCAATGATGGACGGTGGCGGGGATCGAACCAGGTCCGATATTCCCCTCATCTACCGGATCACATGTAGCGAAGCGCGTTAACCGCTGCGCTACATGTAACGATCAAAACTATTTCGTTCTGAAGAGTATTCCATATTTAATGTTCATGGGCATCGGTTTTTCCTTCGATCTGTGGAGCGCACAAGAAAGAACGAGGACACAAACAGAGAAAACCCTGATTCAGACAGAAGGGAAAGCTTCACTATCACAAACTCAAATATACAACCAAATTAAAAATATTATCAACAGTTTCGATAAACTCTAATCAACATAAGTTCTGAGATCATTTTAACCGTGTTTATATTATGTGTTTATAGCCTTTTTTACATGTTTGCAAAATTTAGTAGTTGATTAACGATATCTTTCGTCCCAATGGTGCAACAATCTATGTACCAACTGTTTACAGATTAATTTAAAATGTAATAAAACTGAACTGTTATCATGTATTAAAAATGGTTTCACATATACTTACTAAAAGTTGAACGATAAAATCTGAGAAAATTGGATATTCGATAGATAAAATATGCATAAAACATTGACGTTCAAATCAAAAATAAACAAAGACACAATATACCATAAAAGATGAACAGTATGTCGAAGTTAATAATGCCTATTATAGTTTCTTCAGAGGTTGCCTCCCTGCTTTCTGCCATCCAGATTAAAATGCTTTGCGCATAAAAGAAGTTAACGTTGACACTTTGCCGTAATAAGCATGCATACGTTTTATTTACTGAATGATATCGGAAAATGTTTGCTTTCTTCATTCAATAATAAACAACTTTTCAAGTATCAAAACTTCTGCACTCGAAGTTTTTTTGGCTCTCTGCCCGAATCGGATTCAAGTTTTCCTATTTTGAAAACTTTTCTAACCACCTACAGAAGTGTATTCCTGTTATTGAAAAGATCCCTTCAGACCCCATTTTCGAATAGAACCACAATTCAGATAGAAATATATATAAAAAGTACTTAACACCTCTCGCATAATAAGCTTCAGGTCTAACATTATCATTTGTGGACTATATAGATGGTCCCCCATCGACAAATCTTACAATTCCAATCTCTCCAGAATGAGATGAAAATTGTTTCGGAATAACAGGATTCTCATGTAAAACTAGGAAAATGATGTAACGTACATGGTTTGTTGGCTTCGAAAGATTATTTGTGTGGTTGATTCGTCCTTCAGCGCTGTTGCTAATTGTTATCAAAACCAACGAACGTACACTTGTGATCACAGAAAATGTTCTTTTCGAGATTCAAACTTTGATTTAAATGCATTCTTTACTCACGTGTACCAGCTCATTTTCTCTCAAACTATGCGTTGAGTGTTAATATTCACATTGTATTCTAGTTTTAGTGCGTATAATGTCAGTATATTTTTTTCGGGTTGTTTTTTAATGTGGCTTGATCAACCACTTTATGTGACCACAACCGTACATACACACTGTGCATCGTTTCGACAATACGAATCGTGTAGAAATCGAAGAAGAATAGAGAAGCTACCCGATGATGTGATAAGTTTCATTGTGTTGTATGGAAAACCAAAAAAACTAATACAATATGATAACAATGGAAAACAAATAATCTCAAAACGTGTGAGATAGAATCAAATACTCGATTCTTATAGATACAAAGTTTTCATGTCATTTGCTTACATTAATAATATCTTCATCAGAGTTATGCAATAAGAACCGAAACGATAATCAGCGCACATCCATTACAGAACATTGTTTAACATATTCACAAAATCAGTTCTCTCGACCCTTTTCATTTTTAACCATTCATTCTTTTTTTGAAACATATGGAGGTAGTCTCTCCGTATTACACAAAATACATAGACGAGTGATTTGAGACACATTTATTATATCGTTGGATCCCCTATAGAAGAGAAAATATGTATCTGTTGTTTGTACAGGAAACATATTGAATGATTCTTTTGCTATTCCCATAATATTTGAACAGAATGATTGAACCAATTTCACATAATTTGTTACACAATACTGTAATAAATAAATTAATGAATGATTAGGCGAAACGCAAACTTTTGAAGGAATAATAGTGCCTTTTCAGAAGATCTGAAACCTAGGTAGATGTAATAATGATATGCGTCAAGTTTTGGTTCGACTAATTTTACGCCAGAGTATATCGCTTGTGGCGATCGTATTGATACAATATCGATACATATTCAAATCACCCGCATAGATTGTGAATCCTGTATATTTGAAAATGTTGTGAACTTTTTTATTCATTCACTATAACGAGTGTGCACATCTTTATCCACGAGACACGCAAGTTTAAAAAACATATGTAACACCGTATCTGTTGCATGTGCAGCAGTAGTACACACATGACAAGTTGCGTCGGTGGTGCGACGTGGTGCATGACCCTCTGGGCTCAATTATCTAGGTGAAGAATGTTCTTGCTTCCAGATCATAGACCTCACATTGCCGAAACAATTATCTATCCGGGTATCTGATATATGTATATATATTTTTTTTCACATCCATTTATATTTGGTTTAACGACTCAGTGTAATGATAACTACGACCTACTGGCATCGGAGATTGATTGAGATGAGGGGGTGAACGGTTCTTAGGTAATGGTAAGGATAATGGGAAGAAAGCGGTCGTGTTCTATATTGTAGGAGCCCTGTTTAATGCTTCTTCGTGATGGGCAAATGACGGAATGGTTTTTACAATATAGACCACGACCGCTTCCTTCCCATCATCCTTTCTATTACCGTACCTAAGAAACCTTTTCCTCACCATCCCATTATATCATCCATTAATCATCCGACGCCAATAGATTCTGGCTATCAATGCAATGCGTAGCTGAACCAAATAAAATGAAAGGTCGCACATTCGATTAAAACATTCATTAGAACTTACCTCTGCTGGGAATGCCAGGTTATTGACTGAGTGTTCAGAGCCAGCATCGTCATGCAGTCCATAATGCACGTGAATCTGATGGAACTGATATTTGTAGGATAGAGGCCCTCCAGTCACATTGATATGATGTCGAGTGGAATTCTCGACGGTAAATATAACACTGTGACCTGTGTTACTTATTGTGCCACTAACCTGGAAAAGAGATTATTGCATATTACCCATTTGCATGATTTTGCATACCTCTGATATTCCGACTGCTGTCGTTTGAAGAGATCTACAGCTTCTACTACGGTAGAGTAAACTGATCTGTTTGGAAATGACAGGCTAGAAGTTTGTATAGACTGGAATGAATCTGTTCTCCCGGAAATTTGATAGTAGGTATCATGATTAAAAAAATAATGATTATTATTGTTATTAATAATTAAAATTTGCCTATTTGAGAGATTTCCATTGATTTCCGTCAATTGTTAGCTTGTTGTACGTACATGCCACTTGATTAAGTGAAGTGTAGGAACTGCTAAAATCAACAATTGATCATATTCCGATACTGACTATTCGAAGCGGGATCGTATGTTGCTCATAGAAATGGATCTATTGTCTGGTCTCGGTGAATATGAGCGAATTATTTCATAACTTTCAAGTAATCCCCCCCCCCCCTCCCTTCGTTTTTCCATTCAAATTATGAAATGTCGTGAGAAGTTGGTTCTATAGACGCGAAATTTGTGCCGCCCTCGGTAGCTCAGTCAGCTGAAGCACCGCTTCAGGAACTGAAGTCACCGTTGAACGTGGGTTCGAGTCCCGCATAAGGCATGAGTTTTTGTGAACGTCCTTTCACCTATCATCACTCCATAGTTTTATAATCACCTATAAAATCCCATGGCGTCCCATGGCAAATCCCATGGCAAATCCCATGGCAACCATGGATAACAACAGTTTTGAGATATATCTGTCCGTATATAAATAATGTTTTAAAGGATTTAAAGTGAGCCAATGTCACTTCCGGTGATGTCTACATGATCTTCGAGTACCATACTACGAGTGAACGTAAAGGAAAGTAATAGTTTTAGTTATTTTGTGAAATACTTACGATACAAGATTTTGACATCTGGGCTAGCCAGAAGGAAGACTGACATTCAGCTAATTTGATATAAAGTGATCACACAGAGTTTTTATGACTTTGAGAAGTGGTTTCGATATTAACGTTTCAATATATTGTATTTTAGAATAGATTTATGTAAGCACATTCATTATTTCTAGGATTTCCAAGATATTCGGGTCCCAAAAGTTTGAAAATCATTCAAAAGAATACAGGAACCTTGGCAGATTGTTTTTGTGCACGGCCATCAGGATATCATCAATGTCGACAGGGCTATGGGGGACCGAGACTTTCCACTGCCACTTGGTTTTCCTTGCATCCATGTCATCATAACTATCAATGTCTCAAGAAACGAAGAAAACAAGAACAGACGAGAAGAATTTAAGTTGGAAGAAAAAATGTTTATTTCAAGACCAACAACACTTGATCCGTCCTGACGTGGTTCTTCGTGGTTTCCCACAGTCCTCGAAGTGAATGCTTGGATGAAGTACTAATTGGCCACGATCTTTAATTAGTAGAGTGATAGGCCTAGTTATATCGAGGGCTGTCACTCCTTATTTTTTTATCCTTCGTATAATGATGAACTTTGCATCTGCTGTCATTGGAAGAAGTGAACATTGCCTAATTATAAGAGACTTAGTTCAAAGTGAAAGATATCAACATTCATGTGGTTGGATTATTCCTAATACCAATGTTGGTAGTGTCCGGATATATCGCAAGAACAGTTTATATTGTGTTCCGGACTTTCGGCAACTGAAGACTTTCATCTGCGGCGAAGATGTGTGGTCACAGACAGCGTAGAACTGGTGCCAAAGTTCGTTGCTTTAATTTGAAATAATAATAAAATGGGGTGGTAAGATCGCCCTTGTGGTGCCCCGTCCAAACGATCCTACTCTCATCCTTAGCCTTAATAGGGGAACAATGATTTTGTATCAAGTTTCGATGTTATTAAAAAAAATAATAATAATCACCTGCTCATTCGTACCCCCGTATAACCAAACTGTTAGTGGGCGAACATTAATTGCGACATTTGTTCCGTACATTTCAGAATTACTTCCCATCCAGTTCATTGGTAGATAGTTTCCGAGATGGATGGACTTTAATGTCACGAATATTAAATCAGCGCCTTCATTCGCACAAGACATTTCAAAACTTGTTAGTTATGGTTCGGCCCACTGACGTAGAATATGTTCCGAGAATTCCGGAATTTGATCCGCGATATAGTTCATAAGTGAATATATAACTAGATCAAAATATATTAAAACTATACCGGAACAGATTGTGAAACTTTTTTGAAACAAAATCTGTGTCAATACAGAACTTAGTTCCCACAAAGGTTGAGAATTTGTTAGTGTGGTCTAGAGAAGCTGACATGTTATTTTTGGAAATGGATTCAAGCCCTCGTGCAAGAACTATCGCGGAACAAATTCTGAAATTTGTATAACAAAGTCTACGTCTACTGAACCAAATTCTCACGAAGTTTCATACTTTTTTCTGAAACTAGAGGAGTACTTCACTCAGATTTTTGTGAAGTTGACCGATTATTTTTAAAAGTGATATACACAAAAACAATTGAGAACATTCTGAAATTTTTGGTACAAATTCTACGTCTGTAGAACCAACTTTCTACACAGTTGCGGATTTGTTTTTGAGAATAGTGTTGGGAGGGTAAAGGGTAATTCCAGGAAATGCTCATTTTGTCTCAAAATACTTCATGTACTGACGGTTTCCGAATCATATTTTTTATAATCATTACTTTACATTTCAGTCTGGTTATTTTGTACTGAGATGAGTGCTCCATCATTAGGATGATGCTGTAAACACAGTAGACAGATGTTTACAATCTCTAATCTTCATCAAATATCATTACTCCCATCTTTTCTCCAGAAGATTTCAAAACACTTTTTATATTCCCCATTTGAGAAAACACAAACAATTATACGAATCTCGTTAGACTCAGCGAAAGTAACCTTCTCTTACGACTGATACTCTTACTCGCCGACTCGACTCTCTTGACTGAGTCACTCTTACATGCCAAGTAAATCTTATCAGAGGAAGACTTGTCTGAGACCAATTTTGATGTAAATATAAATTTGTGTTCCGTCTGCAGTATTGTTTGTGGTCAACACACTGTTCAAGTATTTTAAGTTATTGAATTTCAATAACTACATCGAAAATCAGTTCTTATTTTCATTTTTTAATATGATAACTGTATCAAAACCGACAACATTTTATCTAACATCATCTGTTGGAATGAGTGAAATCTCAATTATAGCTCAGCCCCATATGAATAGCCTGAATGATAGCCTGAATAAATTGATTTTAATTCAGAACAGATCATTCGAGACAATTATAGCTGATAATTCAGAGAATTTTCAAGGTAATAGTTTACTCGATTTGTATAAGTATGCATAAATAGTATCTGTATGAGTATAAGTCTGTATAAGTATGAATGTGCCTCTTGCCTTGGCCTGAACTTTATGAGTATCGTTTCAAATCAACATATTATTTTGAAGAAAAGTTCAAATTTGAAAATATACGTTCGGTGAACACGAGGTCTCAAAATCAAGCTCTTTATAGAGTCCACGTTATCTCAATAATCATGGGGAACGTCAATTATGTGGTCTGGTTGCCTACAATCTTCAATACTCGTTTTAACTCATTAATTAACCTAGACAAATGCATTATAATAAAACATGATTTAAAACAGTGGTTGCTCAATAATGTAAGTTGATTATGTTTTTGAATCTGCTCCCCTTTTATATAATGAATTTGTCTCCCCTGTGATTTCCGTTTTTCATAATCAATGTGTTATGGACATTAATGTGATCATCTTTTTTCTCCCGTTTGCATCTAATAATTATTGTCAGTTGAGAAAATGTAGTATATATTTTAATTTATTCATTGTTCACCACTAGTGGTTTGTGTTTGCTTTATTCGGTTTATTATTTATTCTACTACAGATAATCTTTTTATGGGCTTTTTAGATCTTTTTAAGGATGGTATGTGATTGTTATCTTTTTCTTGTGACAATGAAAACAAATATATGAAATTTTCAGTTCACAATGTTGATGATTACAAAAATATGAAATGTGATATGATACCAATATCGGTTCAACTAAGGGGGCGGTAGGTTATAATATGAATTCATTGAATGGAATACTATGATGTACATGTCGAGATACATAAATATTTACAAAGAAATTGGCCTACACTAAATTTTCATTTCTTGAAAATAAAGGTACTGTACGGGTGCATCGTTGAAATGGAATATACAGTTGTGGAGAATACTATGATAATTGGAGTTATTGGGCCAGGACGTCTCAGAGATAATTGAACTGTCATAGTCTTCACGTCAATTTTTGAAGAATAGTGCAGTAAAATGCGAAGAACGGAGAAAATTATCTTCATCAAATCAAAATAACACATTGCAAAAATCGAGGAAAATAAAACAAATTTGAAAAAATACAATGAATAGTGGATACTTTTATAACAGAAAGAGCGAAGTAAAAGCACTTGAACAAGTTATTAGAGAGGTAATCACAGTTTGTGCAACGTATCACTCGGATAAATCAGACAATGCTTTGTAGAAGTCATCATCACTTCCGCTTCGTCCATCGGGACTCCTTGAGCAACCGTATCCTGTTCGTCCAATCGAATAGACGCGGGAAACCCCAAGCATGTTTCACAACTTTAGAAGGAATCAGAGACTCCTGACTCGTCAGCATGGGAAACCACTTGGACTAGGATGCCGATGCTCTTTTACTGAAAAGTCTTTTTGTCTCTCCGATATAGCACGCATCGCAATCTTGGCATGTCATCACATTACACGCAATCCTTACTATGCCAGGCTACGTCGTCCGGTTTAGTTATCACGTTTTCACTAATATACTCCTCAAAGTGTTTCTAGCTAGGAAAGAGATTTGAATAAATGGTATTTGTCACCTATAAACCGTTTTTTCGGCATTACTTTGTGGTATGAGGCATGTGTATACCCACGCAAGTCACAGACGGTTCAGCTTCGCTTCACATCCTCAGCTTTCGTTTTGCCACTTTATGCAATTAGTTAGCTAATATTGACTAGAATAGTAGACGACTGAAAATAATTTTCACCGTTTTTCACTCTTGATCAAAGTGCATTTTGACTGGGAAGAATGTCAAAATGCAACACCTGAATTAGCAATTATTATGACGACTGCAATTTAAATTGTAGTGTATCCATTGAAATATCCATTATAAAAACCGACGCATCCAGAAATTAATAAAACCCTTCATGAACCATTTGTTGAGTTTCCACAAGTTGCTGTTTCAATATATACAATATTCCTGTTTTTGTCCACAACCGTTTGATTGCATGTTCAAGTTTTATCATTTTACATTCCCATCTGCATAGAAGAATGACTCGAAACATTGGTTGACATTTGTGAAGAAATCGTACAATTCTAAAAATAACATTGTAGTAGTATTTCATGACGCTACAATAGTAATTCATTAGTGAGTGTTCGAGTCAGTATAAATATCTAGTATCAATTATTTTGTTGATTAGTAACTTAATATATGGAAGCTGACATACCCTGTGTTTGTCTATATGAAGTTTTAACAAGTTTGGATCAAACAGAAGTTTGTTTGGCTCAAGGTTGACAGGACTTTGGCGTCGACCTTTGTTGCACAGACTCCATTCAGGGTTGATTAAACCCCAAAACGCAGGCCCTAGAAACAAGAAGAACACAATCAAATGATGGAATGTTATCGATGAATCTAATGATATTAAAACAATGTATTGTATGTAGGCCAATATGTTCATTACACCGTTGACCAAATTTTGAGTGAATTAGTATAGGGAATGTTTAATTATTTGGACTCGGCAGTTGATTATGCACATATTGCTATACAAGGCAATAATGGAATACGCACAAAGGAATGAAATTCGAATAATTACGTTGAAATTAATGAGATATTCAGTACCACATAGATGCCAAGCAAATCTACAGGAGCTCGGAAAGGTTTGTATTAATTTCAGATTCAAAGAAAGATATGAGCATTAGATTGAATGTAGATATACAGGAATACCAAGCATTTTGTCGAGTACTATCGAGTACTATCGTGTATATATTATATCAACAAACGCAGAACGCCATCGATCTGTGATACACGAGTAATTTTGTCATGCAGTTTCACTGATGATGAGGCAATGATGAATATTTCTATTTTGACAATATACAGGTTATTTTTAGGGTGAGAATGAGTAGATGATCAATGATAGATATTCACAAAGACTCATGCTTCAGGCCAGACTCGAGATCCACTCTCGACTTGACTCCAGTTCCCAAAGCAGTACCTTAATAGACTGAGCTAGAGGGGCGGCCCGATGAAGATGATCGTTGTAGAAATTATAACTTGCGTTCTATAACGTGAAGGATATCTCTAGGCTTATTGAGAGCTACATTTGTGGACTGGTCCAAAGCCACCCAAATATGATATCTTGTAATTGTCAACTTCAGATTTGACACAAATAACTACACGTAGGCCTATATTTGAACACTTGATTCAAATCCTCTTCACAATAATAAATAATGATCAATCCGATAGTCATCAAAGGCGACCAGGTAATTTTAACTATGATAGTAAAAAAGTAATGTTATTTTTCACTCTTATGGGCCTACATTTTTTTTTAATAGTGTCAATTTTACTTTTGTGGTCAATATTAAAATGAACGTTCAGGTCGTCACTGAAAATGCATGACTTCTCTCTTTTACAACATAGTCTAATAATATTCTTGGTATGCTTTTACTATGCTTGCTTTAACTATGCTTTTACAGAACTGTAAGATCGTATCCAGAGCCAGATAATAATATACTCCTATGCAGGAGATGGGAAGATTCCGAACGACCGTCTTCCCCAACCCAAATCGCTAGCGCTCGTATGTTTCACGCATTCTTCCTTCTTTCGTGGATACAAATAAAATAATGGAAGGAGTCGAAGCAAGAATTCACACCAAACTGGAAGGCTTTCACAGTTTTACGAAAAACAATGTGTATTGAGTGGGTCAGTGATGAGGATTAAGTCGAATAACTTGGTGTTAGTAATTAGGGAGCAAGTTGTCGTCGATGTACTTTAAGCAAAAATATACCGCAATAACAGATCGAATAAAAAATATGATCTTGCAGCTAAGCTCAATTGATTGTGCAATCAATAAATTGAATTAAATGAATTTTAATCTGATCAACTGGATTTCTTACAAGAGTTTATTGTCGACGAAACTACTCCGGTTAGTCGGCGAAGGTTTGTTTTTTGAGTTGACTTGGTCTCGGAAACACTAAAGGAAATTACATGTCCTACGTTGAGAAGCTTATAAAATGGATCAGTTTGAAATATCCATCTTACACCGGTCTAGTACTGAAATAACCTCACACACGGGAGACGACCAGTCGACTATATAGTTACCTTGGCGTTAGCTTCCTTGATTATTTCTCGTCTACTCGACTTGTACTACTCCGACTTACACAAATGTTCTTGACATTCGTAATATAATATCTCTTCCCCCTCCCTACCCCTCCGATCCCAACACATAACCTAACAACTTCTGCTCTCACCCTCAGTCGAGCCCTCACGGATATGCCAGACTGCGGGACGCTCGTCACGCCACTATGCAATAATAAATCTGTGTTTCAAATATCAAGTATTTTAGCTATAAAGTGGGAGTTAATCGCCTCAGATGAAATGGGATGTAGAATAAATGATAAGCAAATATAATTAACCTCCGAGACAAAGTTAGGTGAATACTTCCCTTTTTACTGTTTGCTTAACGACCCCACCAATAGCTAGGTTATTTGTGGGTATGAGTGAATGGGTGGTTAAAAAAAATTAAAATTAGAAAAACCCGTGTGGGACTTCGTCATGTTCGATCCGGATTCAGTTTCTGAAGCAGTGTGCCAGGGGCCAGATTTACCTGTGTATACAATGTATATTATCGTGTATTTGGGAGAATGGTGAGATTTGGGAGAGTGTGTGGAACGTGCTGAATATGGTTTGACAATGTAAAGATCTCGCTCTGATAAGTGATCCTACTTCTTAAGATGTTCTGATTGTTTATAAAACAAATAATCTTGACCAAATATGTTCTCGAATTTCCATGATGGTGTTTGAAATTCTTAACTAATCACAATAGGAATTACATTCCCGAAGTTTGAAGACCAAATATTTATGTAACTTATTTCAAAAGAAAAAACTTCCCGAGAATTATTTCAACGATGTTACTTATCGCTCTTTGAATCTTAGCCAAAAATCTTATGAACACGAAAATAAATTTTACTGAAAAGGCGCATTTAATTATATCTGAATTGACGATGGGCCTACAATGCAATTATTGATCCTTAGCGTCAGCCTTCTTTGGAAAAACTTGATTCCATTCAGAATCAATAACAAAGGTTTTATGATAATTAAAGTTGAGTCAATTTTCATTTTCTTCTCATTCCATTCATCAATCTTTTTATATTGGGATAATTATATCCAAAAAAATGGTATATTAATTTCGATCTTGAAGACTGAGGACGAAAGGGGCCAAGACGACAATTTCTCTGGAACGAGGATTATTGATTTTAATTGGTTTGTTTTTCACTTATTGCAATCCACTTTGCTGAGTTTTACTCTACATTAATATTATTCACATAAAGTTCAGTAACTGTTGGTATAGTTTATAAAATGTAATTCTGAGTGGTATATTGGAAAAAGTCGTACACATATGAAAGTGGCACGTATGATATTATTGGATATTATGGAAGGCAACATACATTTCTGGAATGTTATTGTATTATTTGAATATCTAGCTGAAATGAGTAGCGTGCGCTACACAGAGCTAACGGAAACGGGTGAGGGTACAGGAACGGGAACGGGAACAGGGTTCAAGGGTGTAGGACGTTCAGAGGAAAATGAGTCAGGTCAGGTTGATGGAGTACTCAGCTAAGGGTACGGTTTGCTTATTTCATAGCGCTTCACTACTCACACAAGTTGAATTACATGAACAACAATCTCAACCATGAAAAAACAAACAACTCAATGCCACTTGATAGCGCAGCGCAAACCTACTTCAACTTGCCTCGAATGATAGCATCAATGCAAATGGAATAATTTGCAAATTGCTAATTATTGATATTATGATCTACATGATTATATGATGTTCGTGAAATACCAATTCAGTAGATATGTCAGTACGAAAGCTCACAGATCGGCGACTACATGTAGGCCTATTTACTAACAAGTGGACTACACCCAAGACAAAACTCCATGATTAGGTGTACTTGAATATTAAACTAGAACATATTACAAGTATAAAAGAACATGTGCTTCTTGATCATTCACAGACAATCTGGACTGTCCATCCCTCCTGCCATTCCATATATTACGTGTGCCGTGGATAGGCCTACTTTGGCTAGAGATTACTTATTAGTTGTGACATTTTTAGTCCAACATGAATGGAAAAAAAGATATCTGAAATATGCGTTGGTGTATTTTTTCTACTAGACGATTGAATATGAAGTGGGAGGTATAAGGTTATCAAATCAATGTCATAGGCACGTTGGGAATACGGTTGCTGTCTAAGTGGTCGATCAAGCTACGTAAATAATCATCCTGAAGAAAATATATTGATAGTATACGTCCACCAGAACTAGTAGACTATTTGCATACGCGCAGTCCACGCATAGGCTATGAGAAAATTGGCGGGTGAATGAGCGTATATTTAATTCAAATTCGATTTCAATTCTGGAAAAATCCTTCCATGTGTTCGCAAGTGTAGGTCTACATATCATAAACTTGTAGGCAATATTTTCCAATAGGTAAAGTGAGAGACCGAAAAAGATAATTCGTTCGTACAGTCCTGCATGGCAATTATTATATTCTTGTTAGTAAACAATCACATTAGGATATGTAACCCATTATTGAATCTGGCCTCTTGCTCCCCGGGGCTGATTCAGCTAAGACAAAGCTCCGGAAACTGAAGTAACGTCGAGAAGTCTTGAGACGTCTTGACGCACATTGGGCATCGGCATGATAATATTCAGGGGGGACAGAACACCTCACATTATAAATAATCAAGCCCCAATGTAGGGGAAGAGAGGGTTGGTCTAAGAGGAAGACCCCCACCTAAGCCCCGCAGGAGATTTTTTCAAAAATTATATTTTTGGTTTTGGTGTTTTGGAGTCTTCCGACCATACTTTAGTTGGCTTTACATTTCTAAAATATTCAACAAGAATGAAATGGCAAGACAAGACAAGAATGGAACATCTTCGTTGCTAGAGGTGGATACATTGAAATGGTTGAATTCAATTCAATTAGCTCATAGCAAATTTCAATTCCGAGATTTTAAAAGATTTTTTTCACGAAACATTCCAAGTGAGTTAGAAGATTTCAACTATTGGTATATATAATACATAATTTACAATATCGATATATAATATCCTGATTTCCATTCATTGACGTTCAACTGGAAATGCAATGAACTTCCCAATGATGATAATGAATATGGATTCAATACATAGCTTTTCATGTTCAGGATTGGGATTATATACTTCTCACTGTGTCCATCATTTTTTAGATAATTCAATGTTGTCCCGCATAAGCGATTGGCTATTGTATATATCAGGCATCTGTCGTCTGCTCGTTCCACCCTAAAAACCCATAGTTGTTGGTGGGGTCATTCATGAAACACTAATCACCTCGTCTTTCGAGAACTCCATCAATTGATTCAAACATGCTTCGACGACAAAATGACTTGACAGGTCAGTGTAATATAAATAATTTCGATTTCATTGCCACCAAACACATAAAATAATTTGAAATTCCACTCATCCTCCGAAAAACGAAAAACGAATTCTAAGTCAGAATTATAGAATATTTACACGAAATCGACAAAACTGAGTACTGATGCTATACTATTCATCAAAGTGTATGGGATAAGATTTTTTACTTTTCTCAAAGTAGCACGCCATAGTCTCAAAATGTGGAGGGGGTGCGAAGGGTGTAAGCCCACCCAAGATAGATTGTGGTATTAATGACACTAACCCTCATATAAAGATCGTTCTACATATGTACAGTACATCTACATTAGTTGGTTAAATATATAATTTCATGTACCCAGCCGTCAGATGAGTATTGATAATTCGAAATCTAATCAAATGAATGTATGCCTACTATATTCTATGAAAATTGTGACAGCATTTTATTAATTTCTGTGGTATATACTATATACCACTTGACTCGAAGTTTGTCCCCTACATACACGTAATTATATTTATCATTGTTTGTATTCTTGTAGTTTACGTAATTGTATTTCACACAATGATCACCACTTTAGATGCGTAATGTGCACGGAGGTTAAAACACCCATTCGAGACAAGCAGACGTCTGAATTATCGAAAACAACGATTACGATTTTATCAGGTTTTTACATCATTGAAAACAGAATGAAACAATAAAATATTTCAATAATAATTTTTTATGATTCAAACCATTGTGGATCAACCTCAAGTGAATATTTTATATCAATTATTATGGCTTAGTGAGAAGTTTAGTTAAATTAATGTTTTTTCAATATATACCATGAGTTACCCGAATTGTGTGTATCTTCATCTGAAAGCAAGTCGAACAATATTCTACTTGTCTTCATAGATATCTTCTTGTCACGACGAAATAAGGTTTTCTCAGATCCAGAATTTGTATATTTGTAATATGTAAATACTGTATGTGAATTTGTAATACTATTATCCATTCATAATTTTCCATCCCTTCATTCTCTATTGTTGACTGATCATTAACATGAAATGGTGGAAAATTCTCTTGGAGTCGGAAGAAAACGTTCGTGCATGCTCAAAATCCAAATGAACCAACTAGCTCTTCAACCAACCGCTAAATATTAAACACACAAAACTCAGAACTGTTTAATCAAGATGTAAAACCCTGCTGTAGTAAGCAATACCGAAATGAACAAAACCATTTAAAAATGATGGCCAAGCTATTATTCGAAATATAGAAAGAGAAGGTTTTTTGAAAATTGAGTGCCAAATTATTAGGTTTTGTGATAACTTTTGAAAGGTAAAAGTAACCAAATTTCAATGCGTGAGAGATACACATCACTTTAGTACCTTTAAAATATCGAGAGATGAAATTATTTATTAATCTTGGATTCTACCATTATCACTGATATACAGCTGAAAAAACATCCTTCTTGCTAGATACCTGTGAAAATACTAGGATCCGGTTCGATAATTATTTCTGTTTCTCATCATTTTGAAGGAATTATAGAGATCTGTGTTTATCACTTAATTATTGTTCTTTTAAAATCGTCACATTTTTTCATCGGACATAACATAATTCCATTTACTCACGTATTTCAAAATATAATACTCGTCTGCTCTAATCTCAGGAAGACTTGATACTTTTGAAATTATTTTTCAATGCATTTACGGAAATAAACACGGACACCTAACTATTGATTACATACAGAGTTTTATAAGCATTCTGCATAATATTTTCAGATCAGTTCACCTGTTTCTACCTGTTCCGATCTCTCTGTATTCCCACTCTTCATTATGCATGCATTTCTTTTTTGACTGTGGATACATGGTCCAATTTGAAATATCGTTTCGTACAATGAAGTATTTTTTACCCACACACTCACACACACATATATATATATATATATGTGTGTGTCTCGTTAAACTCTCACAAATTTTCAATCCATTCAATGTTATATTAGTACCGTTATCAACTATTATTTATGAATGAAATATATTCAATCAGGAATTTGATAGAGATATTATTTGAGTATTATTGATTACATGCATACATATTTATTCATTCGTTTCTTTTTATAAGTCATATAAATTATTATCTAATTCATGAAACGTACCCAAGTATCCTATATAATGGTGGTATCGAATTGATTGAAATAATCATCAGTCAAACTCATTCAATAAATTCAGAAATAGTAAATGAGAACACATGTTTTCACTCATTGATAATTCGAGTTGAAAATAGAAACTATTATCAACTCCCACCTCAAGTGTGCTGCTAACTAACCCAATTAAAAACTTGTACAACTCCATACTCACTGAAACGTGAATGAAATGTTGGATAATTATTATGATATTAGTACCTAGTGATTAAACTATAATGATGTTCAGGGATATCTCGAACAATGTCAATATGGTTGGAAAATGTAGATAACGATATATTAAGTCTAATACCATTCTTCTATATCACATTGGATACTCACAAACTTTCAAAAAGCAGCAGGTAATTATGAATATAAAATAGAGAGAAGTGGAAGAAAGGAAAAAAGTATTCAACTTTACTTCGAATCGCGTTTATGAATAAAATAGTTCACCTCTTCACATAGAATTGGATCATAGAATTTAACGATCCATTAAATTATCAAAATATTGTTATCATTATCGGTTATCATTGGGCGAAAAAAACGATAACCTCACTTCGGTCCAAATCAGGTATTTGTTTGTTTATTCATCTGTTTGTTTGTCAATCCACATGAAAGTTGTTCTACGCGCATTATCTTCTGAGTTGTCTGATCAAGAACTGTCGAGCTTTTGGTGCCAATCAGTCTAGTGGATTATGGTAAATTGATGATTTTCGATTTTGCTGATACTCCTAAGAATAACTATCAGAAACCCGACGAATAACTGGGCCGGTCATAGGTGTCCTAGTGGCCTATGTCCAACTTTCTCCAATTGTACCAAGAGTACGTGGACAGGCCCACGTCGTCCCGCCATACCATTGCCGAATTATGGATGTTCACAGGTTCCACATAAAACGGAAGTGGAATATTTCTTGTTACCGAGGCGCATAATGCATTAGGACGCAACCCTATCATTAGGCCTAGGCGTAGGTAATAGGCAGTCCAGCAACCATCAACCGTGTGGTCCCACAAAACAGTGCCGAGAGTGTGGATCTATCTCAAAATCCCCGCCTTATCCCGAGAGAAAGAGAGAGTGAGAAAAGGAGAGAGAAACAAAGCGCTTCGATATTATGGAGCGACAGGCTCAATACCTCAATTACCGGCACTGTACATGTAATGCTCATAGCTTCACGAGAGTTGTTGCTGTTCTTGTGCAACATAGTACACGACGATCGACATACAGTACAATGCTTAATGCTTCAACTGAAGTTTTTCAGCTCTTGTGCAGCTCCGTAGATGTCGATGGATATACGATGATCATAACTTCAGGAGAATTGTTGCTGCTCTAGTGCAGCCCTGTAGAAACATAAGGTCCCAATGCGGCACATGTCTATCTGGGAACGCTAAAGAGCGTATACCAGAACACAGTCAGCTCGCTTGTGTGACATGGGTGAAAAGTGAGAGAAAATGTGACTAGAGTTTAGGTAGGGTTGGAAACCAATTTCATTTCACACAGCCGAGTCGACTTTATTCCGGTATATGCTCTTCAAGCTCGCTTATCGCGTCTCGGTCAGACCTCAGACCAGAGATAATCAGTTGTTCAAATAACCAGACATTTTGATGAACACAGGTTTTCTATCATTTTAATTAGGCTTAAGGACGCACTGAACTGGTGACTGAAATGTTTTGTTGTCAGTGAAAGGTGACTGAGGTGATGAGAAGATCAGAAGAAAGGTTATTCAAATTCTAATGATGGATTGAGGGAAATGTATTTTTTACTAAATGTTGATAACAGTATTTCGAACAATTATCCACAAATTTACAATATTGCTCACAGGTTCAGATGAGAATATTCCTATAACACTTGAATGCTGAATAACATTGACTGAGCTTTCGGAATAGACGGTTCTGTTTAACACGTGAATAAAGATGATCATAAAAATATGTGAACTTATCTGACTTGAAATCATTACGATGGAGTGGGGAATGTGGTTGACGGGAGGAAGGGGGGGGGGGGGGGGGTGATTCGTGATTCGATTATTATGAGAGCACTCGGTCTGGAGCAAGTTTTTGTTCCCAGAATGGTTGTAATGTTCAATACCTAGGTCGAACAAATGTAAACTAAATTAGGTAAAATCGGAGATCGATTGACTGATTATTGTAGAATCTATAAAGGCCGGTCCACACGATGGTTTGCAATGGGCGAGATTACACCTCCCTTTCAATCGGCCGATTCAAAGGGCAGTGGTTTGCAATCCACACGGTAAAATATGAAACAGATTGCAATGCGGTGACAGGCGGGCGCTACTTTCAAACAGGCCAATCACAGCAGACCATAGCCTTAGCAGTGATCGATCCCAGCGCAGAAAACAAATCGAAGGCGGTGTGTTATTGCGAGATCACGTAGACGTAGCTGTCAAATTGAAAGTGAGGTTAATTTTTATAATTATTAGCTAGCTCCATGTGAAGATATACATTTTATAAATATGAAAATAAGAAAGTGAGGATTCATTCCCATTCCATTTATATTTGACTAGGCCCTAGACCGACCAGTAGGCTTATATGGATGTTTCGGATTCCATAATATGGTATTGTCTCTATAATAATCTATTAAAAGAAGTTCTCTTTCGAGGGTCCACTGTACACTTTTCGGCGGCATTTCTCTTCCTGCTATTCGAAGTATTGCTGAGACGTCACAATAATCATGCATTTTCATTGGCTGCTGAGTCAATCTGAGCCGCAATCGGCCCTTTACAATGCTCGATTATAGAAGCAGACTCTAAACGCAAAGATTGAATCTGAAACGTGCGACATCGCAATGGAAGGCAGTCCACACACAAGGCTTGAATCGGCCGATTGAAAGGGAGGTGTAATCTCGCCCATTGCAAACCATCGTGTGGACCGGCCTTAAGTGATTTGTAAGTTGACAAAATATACAGAACATGTCGGGTTCGCCATCCGGATAATAACTTACATGGTGAATTGCAATCTGTGTGAAACCAAACTGAATGAGGCAAATGTTTCTCTGGATTGAAAGGAGAGAAAAAATGAAATATGGCCGTCTGAATGATAGAATATGAGAGATGTTTTTCACAGTTAGATAATTTGATTAAAATCGAGTCAAATCAAGCAAGTTAACGTTAATATAGATTAAGTGTTCAACAAAGTATTCTAAGAGAAATAGAAATGTAATCTACGATTCCGAAGTAGTGACGCTCAAATGGACGTATAATTGGTACCCCTTCCCCACCATATAATTATAGAACGGTAGCTAAATAATACTGCACTCTAAGAGAGGTTAGGAAAATCTGAATAAGAATAGTGAAAACTGAATTTAATATTGGCTCTCATACTTTATCGAACCTAAGAGTGGAAACTTCTGTGTAATTAACATACAATTCAAAATAACAGATTGCGATAGAAGACCGGAAACGTATGGAATTGGTCTGATTATTTTCGAGCTCATATAGTCCTACTATATGTACTGTAGACGTCCTACATAGGTTACGCATAAACTCAGCTTCATAGTCCAAACCGTAAAACAAGATGTGATTTGTGAAAGAGCATTTAGTTATGATTAATGTACCTACGTAATGCTGCGATGTCAATAAAAAATGAATTGTATTATATTTTATAAATAACATGAAATTAAAATGTTTTACCCAACCTATCTACATACCGCACCCGTTAGCCGGATGATTGCCTGAAAACAAAACAAAGCCCCAAAACCCCAAGGCCCCAAAACAAAGCTAAACAGGGTGGGGCCAGGGCGGCAATTTCGCCTCGCCAGATGCACCAGTCCGCCCTGACCACAGTTATCATATTTAACCAGGCAATCGTAGCTTATGCGTTTTTTAAAAGTAAGCAAGATGTTTGTTTGAAATGTTACCGAAACGTGCATATATTAGAGTCCGGTCACTTGGGCCTACTACCTTTGATATTGATTTGAGATTTAGTATAGCAGTATACCAGTATAGCATCTATAGCATCTACAAAACTAATATTAGTAATATATTGTGTTCAATTTTTGTTGAATTAATAATAATATTATCATCATATTTCAATTTTAATTGTGACAAATTTGTATAACCTTTGTACCTTCGATGTAATGTTGTCATTCAAGTTAATTGGTGTAACATGAAATTCCGAAAAATGCAATGCAATATAACATATGTTCCTCCAATTAATTGCACATAGTGACCATTTTATTGCAAAACTGATTTGAGAAAAAAAACATATTGAAATATTCCTTCAAAACGGCTAGTCTTTTCCATTCAATATAATTATATTATCATTCATATATTATAAAACATCATTAATAGCAACCCAATCATCATCCAAACCACTGAATAATATTCAAAATGATGAAATTGAATACCAAAAGAGAAATAAATTTGAGGTGAGAGGGTGCAACCGATTGGTCGTGGACCGCCATATATACATCAACATACTAAGGAGAGGAAACTTCAGAAATATTGAGTAGAAAGTCTTCACTCATCCTCCTAATAAAGATTATTTATGTGTTAAAGGGTACGATATATTAGATTTTAGCGGATATTACCTACCATCATCCACATCCGTACGCGATCGAGCGCTTAATATAGGAATGTCACAGAAAGAATGGTATTCAGTTTTTCGTGAAACGCGACTGTTCAGTGAACAACGACTGTAGAACTGGTACGTACAGGCAGTTCCTGCTTGTCAAATGAAATGAGTTTTCAGTTTGAACCATCGAACCATGACGTTGAATCAATATTTCAATTGACTACATTACGCTGCGTAACGGAGACATTGTAGTATTATCGGACAATTTTTCAATTAATACCCGTTTAAAAATTGACGTGAGAATTTTGAGCAAGAGCATGCATTGGAAATGTATGCATTGAGAACCAAATAGTTCAGGTACAGGTTTATAATGTCTCGCGCATCATCTGTGTATTGGAAAATTCGTTAAATGGAAGTAAAATAATACTTTATAATGAAGGTACGTCTTGATTCTCCCCACTTGAACGCTAGGTTGCACACTCCTAGTGAGCATTTGATGAACTATACAACGCCAGGTTAATCCACTTCAAACAAACTCCATTCATGAACTGGTCGAATACGCTATCCCCTTGCTGCCAACTTTCAAGATGAGCGTAACTGGAGAATTATATTCTGTTCAAATCGGGTATTTCTCTGTTTGTTCCTTTCGTGCGCTCAACAGGTAACAAGGCACAATTGATCCTCGCCGAACTTTTTCCAAGCATAACTCATCTACTATAACCGAGACTTTATAGTTTTGGATAACAATTGGTTAGGTAAAGAAATAAGACATTGTTGATTGTCTATATGAAAATAATCATAAGAATTATACGTGGAGAAGAATAAACTTGAAAATCTTATCAGTAAAAAATACCACAGATGTGGTGGGGACAACGGAAGACGATATGTTTCACAGGATTTATTAGGTAGGTTTTAAAACCAAGGCGTGTAGATTTTGAGTACATTCCTCACAATCTCACTCCTCTTGAAAATCGAACGCTGTGCTTTTGCCAGACATTACTTGAATCATATGCTATTTCCAGAAATAATTTTCGACTTGAACAGAAGAATGTCTCGAGTTATCTGGTTATCTCAAAATAATCCAGACACATCATTGCTAACCTATAGGAAATATCACCCTACAAATGTTGGCCCCAAAACAATCTGGCTCACTTAGAATAGTTAGTTACATGAATGTCTATTGCATTGAGAATACTCAAGACTCCTGCAATCTTCATACAACCCTATACATACAAATTCTATGTATAGCTAGATGGAATTCAAACCTAATCTCGGACCTAAATACTATGATATTTGATTATTTCAAATGAGCCCATCCTATTAGGAAAGCGTAAACGAGTCATAGTACAACCAAGGGATAAATGCTACTTGAGTATATGATAGGGATACGTGTAAAGGCTTACGCTCAGGCAAGGAACACTTCCGAGGTATCACGAAGGAAGGATTTTGACCACGCAATTTACTTTCATTCAAAATTTATCTTATTTCCATATCCATCACATATGAAACTAATTAGGGGTTGCCCTCTAGCACTTATTATTTAGGCCTCTTTCTACCGCACTAAAATTTCACAAATGTGTGTCTAGCTTGCAATTGTGGAGTGGAAGGGAATGAGGGTTGTAGGAGCCATGAGATCTGTTAACACTCCGTAGGTTTCAGAAAATACCACACGCCCTGACCGGCAGGTACGTCCAAAGAAGAGCTTCTCGCAGTCTGACGTGAGGCACAATTGAGCAAAACATACACTGTAAAACTCACGCAATGTACTACACTGTTCAAACAACGGCTGTGGCAGTAATACAGCCACAATATCGGTTGCTAAACACGAAAACATCGTGTTCCATAACGTCCCTGGTCAAAATCGTAATACTTGAAAACAAAACAAAGTAGCGGGAGGCATGCTCATTGCCCAATTCAAAATATACGTATTCAACGTATATAACATGTTTTCATGATCACAACCCTTACTATAACCTAGATTGGAAGAGGGTTACATCTCGGGTTTCATTCAGCAGATATGGCTACCATCAATGAGATACTTCTCTCGACAGAATATGTATTCTTTGAATATGATAATATGCACTATAATAAAAAACTCGGGCACATGGAAAGTTTTGTATTGTCCTTAAAATGCCTATTACTATCAATCAAGTTTGACAAAACCATCCGTCTTCAGATCTTATATCTACGCACACAATATTTTGAAAATGTCAAGGTAAAGAAAGTAGTGGCTTACCCAGGGCCTTTAAAACAGTTATATTGCAGATGTTTATTAAAGGCCATATAATGACCTAGAAGCATCGGATTGCCTTTGGCATGGTTTTATGTACGTTGGTTTAGTCGTTGGATCATCATACATATTTTAGATCTTCCGCTGCTGTTTTAAAAGCCATTTTAGGACTTTATTTAGTGTCAGTCGCTTCCCAGAAGACTTGAAATGGCGGACACATGCTTGATGTATGAGGGTAGATATTTGCATGGGATATTAATTTTGTCGAATGAAATTATATATCACATTATATTCAACTGAATTCAAGCATGTTCGGATACAAGAATCATGTGTCTCAATCTCCTTCCTTAATATCATAATTGAAATGTATAGTGACAATTATTACATAATGGAAAAGTCTAAATTAGCACGTGATGTTGTTATACATTTTAGGTAGAAAGAGTAAACGTTATTTCAATTTTGAACTACCTAATTTTCAATCACCGTTAAAACTAACCAGTAAATTAAAGCTCCGCAAAGCTTATACTGCAGGATGGAAACAATATGATCAACAATACCAATTGTCAGTTGAAAGCTGGTAAATGGCAGTTTTTCTTAATTTCGGTTCAAATTTCGTGAACGTTCATATTTATTCAACATATCGTCATATTCTTGACATTTAAATATTTGGATACATTAGAGCCAATTTTGAAATTTTCTGTTGGTATGTCTCAAAATTCAAAACCTAAAATCGTCTGTGTGATAATTCATACCCAATAGGCTATGTCATGGGAGAGAATGAAACGTGAAATGTTGATATTTTACGACTGCACCTAACGAAAATTTCTCTTATTAGATGAGCGTAGCGAAGATTTTCATTCCATATACCGAAAAATTTTGGGCTTGTTTTTTTTATCTTTTTGTACGCGGCATACAGGTCAGAAAAAAATGTCAATCAACTCGAAACTTTTTTTCCAAGTTGATGTTATATCAGAATAGGTTGAGATTGTTTTTCAGAAAAAACGGTTCAACGGTGTTTCCGGAAAAAATTGGAAAGTACGGAAATTCCCATAAATATAGGCTGTAGGAGAAATACTTGGAAAACCGAAATTTTTCAAAAGCTCTCAAATTCATACTGACTGTGGAAAGAACTACCATACATATTCCAAGCGATTTATGGAACAATCGGAAGTGAAATGACAGAGAAAACGCATTTTCAATGTACTTTTTTACACAACAATAAAAGCAATTAAGAAAGCAATTAAGAAACTATTAAATGTGAGCAACAAGTGTCACCAATGAATTAAAACTTTCAAAATCTGTGATGGATATCAAGAAGGCACTGGTACCATCATTGGGTAACCAAGGTCCATATACCAACAGACAGCCGCGGTTTTTAAACTTTTGAAGTGTTCCATGGCCTGTATATGTACATTGAGCTGACCAAATGTTCTTAATTCTACATTTCCATACTTATAAGATCATCTCACGGAGCATATAAGACGTTTTCCTAGTTAGATGAGTGTAGCGAAGATTTTCATTCCATATACCGAAAATTTTGGGCTCGGTTTTCATGTTTTTTTTTTCATTCGTTTTTTTTTGTATGTAATTTTGTACGTGGCATACAGGTCAGGAAAGAGAATTAATCAACTCGAAACTTTTTTTTCAAATTGGTATCACATCAGAATAGGTTTGGATTGTTTTTCAGATAAATCGGTCAGACGGTTTTTCCGGAAAAAATTTGGAAAGTATAGAAAATCCCCGTAAGAATAAGCTGGGGGAGAAATACTTGAAAAACCAAGATTTTCCAGAAGCTCTCAAATTTATACTGAATGTGGAAAGAACTATCATACATATTTTAAGCGGTTTATGGATCAATCGGATGTGAAATAACGAAGAAAACGCATTTTTAATGTACTTTTTTACAAATCAATAGAAGCAATTAGGAGAGCAATTAAAGGAACTATTAAATGTGAGCAACAAGTGTCACCAATAAATCAAAGAAAAATAAGATCGTTGATGGATATCAAGAAGGCACTGTTTTTTTTGGCATTGTTCATTGTTGGGAAACCAAGGTCCATATACCAACCGACATCCGCGGTTTTTAAACCTTCGGAGTGATCCATGTCCTGTATGTACATTGAGCTGACCAAATGTTCTTAATTCTACATTTCCATACTTCTAAGCTCATCTCACAACGCATATCAGGCGTTTTCTTAGTGGGTATTCACATGCGATGATTTTTGGAGTTAGGAATCTTGAAATACTAAGATAGGTTGAGAAGAAGTGTTCCTATAAAATATCTGCGCTTGAGTGTCCTAGTCTTTACATCGCTGCTCACTTCCACCATGTTCAAATAATCGATTCTCATAATACAACATTCAATTGGTGCAGTTCTATATGCATTTTAATCTCTCTGCAGGTTAATGCAGATGAGACGAAAAGGATCTCACATGATCTGCCTATCCTCAACATTGACTTCTGAGAGTTTTGATCCGGAATTCGGTTGATATCTCATACAGATGCAATTATACCTGTATCTAAGTAAAATTATAAATTATAATATTCTTGTCAAGATTTTTACAAAATATGACGTTTTTTTCACAATTCCATTTGTTACTCTAAAAATATTCGAATTGGAAACAAATGCTTAGCATGCTTAGCAATGCTTAGGATCCTTCTTGGATGAAGCACGAACTGCCGAATTGCCGATAGCGTTAAAGATAGTGTTCGGAGGCGAAAAAGTGAACAATTGTTCATTATCTTACTTGAATGAAACCAAATATTGAACAATAACCATATGAGGATCAACAAAATGTAATTCATCAGCTGTATATATCAGATGGGCCTCTGTTGAATAACATTATAAAACCAATGTATAACATACATTTGTAAAAGATGTGAATGTATTCAAGGTACAATAACGTATATATGACCAGGCCCACTGTTTCCCGCCAAACACTAATATTAGTGGAATGTCTTATTAGTGGAACTATTTGTTCGTCACGAAACTGATCAATGGATCTGATGATTCGATCATAATATTTATGTGGCATTAACAATACGCCTTATACGTCTGAAAACATATCAGTAAAATTATGTAGCCATGCATATAACTTGGTTGGAATACCAATTATCACATACAGATAATGAGACTCGACACAATTGCGACTTTGTTAGCTTAGAATAAAAAGCATATTCGATCGGGCAGGTCTTGATTCATCAAGGACATTTTGTTTACTGTGAACGAGCGAACACTCTACTCGCCGTGATAATTCGATACATTTCAGATTATTATAATTATCGTGCTTCACAGGACTGAGCAAAATAAAATCTCTCGTTGCAAGGGTGATTGTTATTTGTAAGGTACGTTTCTCGCCGTAACAAAATGAGAAAAACCAATGGTAAAACTCAAGATTGACACCTTAATACACCTTCAACACCATAAATCATATGGCATCGTCTACAATTGATTATTGTAGAAGCAGAAGCAGAATCATGTTCCCACGAATTACTATAAAAACGTGTGAATCAAACTTGAACGGTCACAACGTTTCAAAACAAACCCACGCGTCAACGTCAAGTGCAAACAGATACTGTACGCCGCTCGACATCAACATTACAATTCGTTACTATTTTATTGCTGCTGAGTCTCGATTCTGAGATACTATTATCAGGAATATGTATTCATACATCACGTCAATAATTATAACTTTTCTCGTGCAAGAGCTGATGCATTTATGTTTTCATAAAATGGCTATTTGTCGCACCAAAAATACATTTATACGTCGCACTTTCACACTGTTGTTGGTTGGATACAAATAGTTCAGGATAGGTTTGTCAGGTTTGGATAGATTGGGTTGATAACGGTGATTTCAGGGCATGCATTACACCACCATCACCATCATCACCACCACCACCAGCAACAGAAAAAGCAGACAAATCATCAACAACAAGTCAACAATGCCCTTATCCATGAACCAACGAATAGAAACTGCCATGTTTTCATTAGATTTTCTGCTTGCCTCCATAGAAAGAGAAACGATGATGGGGATCGACCACACGCTTCGTGTGTTGCAGTACATAATATGTTGTTAATAGAACAATACATCAATCTAACTAGCAAGTGCTGTTCCAAGTGGGAAGTTTCCATTCCAGAGGTACAGGTAATAAACTGCAAGTTCTTTTCTGCAGGAGATGAGGACGTTAAACTCGACACAGATAAATCGCCAGCTGTTTACTTGTAGGCCAACAGTTTCGCGGTGTCTTATTTTAACGATGGTCATGAGCCCATCGCCAATTCAAAGGAATACGTTTAAAATTGTGACAAAACCATTATAGGCCTACACACACTCACATTCACACGATCTCTCTCTTTCTCTCTCTGTCTCTCTTTCTCTTTCTCGCTGTGTGTTCATTCAATTTCAAAGCTGGTTTTCAAGAGTGCCTAACTTTGTATATAAAAGTGTCCTTCTTACTTTCACACTTTTCCATTCAAGTTAGAACAAACTCTCTGATATTTCATTCAATTTGCACGCAGAAAAAGACACCTAGGAAGGGGTTTTCTTCGAACAGATAAAGGTTTGTCTGAGGGGAGAATGATATATTTTACAGTTTAAATAGACCGTCAGTTCCTTAATATATACGCACTTAGACGCCATCTTGAAATGTGTCCATTCGTGAATGATGATCTGTAATCAGAATAAACATTTGCACACCCTCCGTATAGATCCAAAACTACTTGCGTACGTCTTTAAAGAAATATATTATTCGTTCGGTTATGACCGGGCAATTAAAATAGATAGGAAGAGAGTCGACGTTAACAAGTCCAGTCAGCCATCCTCATCATGAGAGTTGGGGTCAACAATTAGAAAATATGGGTAATCGTGGTGATAACATCACAAAACTGTATGTTGGAGACACTCCCACATCGGCATATCCATCACGTAGATGTTCGTTCAAGGTTCAGCGAACTTTTGCATATATTTCTCAATTTTTATTGTACATAAGTTATTTAAGATGTAGTCTTTTTGGAACTTACAAATCATTGATTGCATGGTATAAAAATCAACACTCATTGTGAACTATGCATGTCAGTTATCAATGTACATCAACAATCTTTTCATTCAGCAGTTGTATTTCGCATTTGTTAGGTAAACACCATATATGCGTATAATTAAGTGTACGAGTAAATACCTTCAAGATCGCATTGTATATTGGACATACGAAGAAATGTTGTGTGATTATTGAGCAGAATCACTCAAGTCTGTTTTTTCCTGTATTCTCTATTTAAACCAGGATAAAACACACCATATATATATTTTGTACGTTTTTCATTTTTTTGACACACTATTGTTTTACAGTTATAATAAAATAAGCTTGGCGGCTACAAGCTTGCTTTGTATTATTTCAGCATAATCGTACCGGCACATGCAGCGTAGTGGTTAGCGCACTCGCTTCATGTGATCCGGCAGGCGAGGGGAATTCCGAACCCAGTTCGATCCCCGCCGCCGACCATCTTTACAGAGGTTTTTCATGGTTTCCCTCTGTAGTCTAGGCTAATGCCGGGATGGTTCCTACAATGAGTCGGCCATGACCACTTCCTTCCCACTATCCTTCCCATTACCCAAGAACCTTCATCTCATCATCCCATCATCTCATTAATCATCCATCCGACGCCATTAGATCTCAGTTATCATAACAGTGCGTCGTTAAACCCAATATGAAAAAAAAAGCATAATCGTGCAGGACTGCTTTATCATAGTTTCATAATATATTATGAATACTCCAGATGATATCTCTGGCGGGATGTTTTCTTGGACTTAAAGCAGGGCACGTAAGATTTCACGCAGTGAACTCGAACGACAATAGTTTTCAAAACATCAACTCGATTTTTGCTTATTCATGTTTTCAAAAATGATACGTACTGAATTCTAAACGCAATTGCCTATTGCACACGATTGAGTTGATGGTCTCGGATTCCTGCTGAAATGAGAATCTTCCATTCTTTCATTCTTGACTATTATTGAATAACAATATACAATATTGTTTCATTCAATTCAATACGAAATAGAGATTATATTCGTTCTAGATTCTAATGCAGATAATGACGAAATATGTGAAGTGAATTTGAACAATTCAAAACATAGAATGGGTAAAAATCCTATGGAATGAATCGTAATATCATGAGTATACATTGTCCTGTTGCAGTACTCGTATACATCAGCATAATTGAATAGGATTTCCAATATAAGTAAGAATAGGTAATTCCAATGATTTATCAGATGTAATAGGAAAAGAGTTACAACCATGCAACGTCCAAACATTTCTATTTGTACACTGGACTGACACATTGCTGTCAGTCAGTAGAATAGCTGAATCTATAGTGAGATTTTGAGTCTACAAGCTGCTATGCCGCAAACTCCTCGCGATGCATTGAACTACGGTCAGAGCAGGATTGCATGCACATGTTGTACGCCTACGTGTGTTGAGGTGAACGAGAATCTGCATATACACATATATTATCAAGAAACTCACCTAGGAATCGATGAGACTGACATAGAATAATTGTCTCATACTAGAAGTGTAGAAAAGGAAATCGCACTATATATATCTATATATGTGTGTATATGGTATGTATGGCTAAAATTATTTGCATGAATATATATATATATATATATATATATATATATATATATATATATATATATATTATATATATATATATATATATATATGTGTGAACGAAGGTTTTCAGGGCCGCTGATGGATGGTAACGAAGTCTTTGCGGTAATCTGCCCTCTTGGAGTGAGATGTGGTCCTAAAAAGGACCTGTAGTCTCGACGTTTCGGAAGTCCTTGTACTTCCATCCTCAGGAGTCGGTCTGGTCTGCTGAACTGGTCTGCTGAACTGGTCTGATTCGATCGCAGTCCAGCAGACCAGTTCAGCAGACCAGTTCAGCAGACCAGTTCAGCAGACCAGACCGACTCCTGAGGATGGAAGTACAAGGACTTCCGAAACGTCGAGACTACAGGTCCTTTTTAGGACCACATCTCACTCCAAGAGGGCAGATTACCGCAAAGACTTTGTTACCATATATTTTGTTACCATATATATATATATATATATATATATATATATATATATATATATATATATATATATATATATATATATATTATATATACATACGCACACAGAGAGAGAGAGAGAGAGAGAGAGAGAGAGAGAGAGAGAGAGAGAGAGAGAGAGAGAGAGAGAGAGAGAGAGAGAGAGAGAGAGAGAGAGAGAGAGAGAGAGAGAGAGAGAGAGAGAGAGAGAGAGAGAGAGAGAGAGAAATATGTATTTGGATACATTTTTTTCGGTATTTTGTGCAACACATGTAAATGTGATAACACAAACTAATCAGTTGATATTTTCTGATTTTTCATGTTTATTTCGAAACATATCAAACCTTATTAACCAGGAAATGAAGATGTACCGATACTGGAGTTTGCACAGATCGAAATATCAATCAAAGGAATACAAATATGATATAGTATGAAATAATAAGGAAATGATATAATTTAGAATATAATATACATATTGATAGAGCATGAACATCAACTCGAGTGCATATTTGCTTGTACATAAGTATTTCACGGAGAGCAATAGAAATTGGAAGAAGACCAGCAGCCAATCCACACGAACGATAAGATAGCCGTGGGTTACCAAATGCATGTAAAACAGTGATAAGGGATATCGATGGTTGAAGTACCACCATGCAGTTTCAGGAATAATAGTAATACTTATGAGATATACATTATACAATGAACTCACGTCGAGAAAGTCAATTACAGGGCAAACCTGAGGCCAGGACCTTGATATGTAGATGATACATTTTTATTTTTCAATTGGTTTATATTTAATTGTTTAAAATCTGGAATAAATTTCAGAACGTGATGTTTTCAATTCCTTTCAAATTTGAATTAAAATATTACAAATAAGAATTCTGACAAAGTAATGTATATTATCATCTCACGCATCAGAACTAGATCAGTCTGATGACTTCATTTATACAGACAAAAAAAACATGGAGATAGTAAATAAATGATATATCACATTTTCCTTGTAATTAGTATCAGTCATTATTTCATATTTGTGCCCATGTCATGATCACGTTCATTGGATCAGTTTAGTGTCTATAGCTATAGCTATAGCTGACAATATTACGCCGTAAGACCGCATTAAGTATCTTCACTGATGACTGAAAGATTCAGTCACTACAGTAATACTGATGCATACTGTCATGAGTGATGATTAATAGTAGTAATGAGCTTTAAATGAGACATTTTTATGAGGAGCGAAATGAAAAAATATCTTCGTATGTACGGTTGCGATCACATGAAGTAATCGCTCAATCTACATTCGAATGAGTCCTGAAGAAAAAAATATTATATCATATACATAAGAATTAAAAGACAATATATATAAACACTCCACGCATTGTGTATGAAAAAGTTGGCGGTTGAATGTGTATAGCTTGTATTCACATCAATATACATTTGATATCGGATTGAACCATTTTATGTGACCAAAAGTGTGCTCATTACCTACGTGATATATTCTTTAATTATTCCCGATAATCTATTGCATTTTATTAATGGGAATACATCATAGGTAAGATCATGTTCATGTATCCCTATTTAGTGAATGGAAGCTGCCACTGAAGTACATGAAGTAATGGAAGAGATTCCTAAGCTTATAATATATACAAGCCACCCTTCGTAGCTCAGTTAGTAATGCATCGCTTTGAAAACTACAGACACGTTGGACTTGGGTTCAATGCCAGTATGAGGCTTGAATTTGTGAACGTCCATTTTTTTAAACATTTTTATTGAATGAACGTCTCCAACCGTGGGAAACTAAACACTTTCCAAATATTTGAGCTTGAGTTCAAACATGATCAACTAATAATGTATGTATCATAATATTTACGTCAAGGTTTAAATATAGGATACAGTAAAATTCTGATTTTTTCCCAAGCAAACTCGACGATGTGTAGCACAAAAAAGTAATTACTGTGTGATGAAAAAAAAGTTATAGATAGACAATGATTACAAAACAATCTCAGATTAAAATTAAGTAGCGGGAAGTCATTACTGCGTTCTCTTCGGCATATCTCTTAGGTATCTGTCGTATGTGGACCTTGAGTCAGAGGCAGACTCATCTATCACGGTCGTACAACCCAAGAGACCGTGATACAGTTGTGAGGGCAACCCTGATGTTTTCCATTGTTACAATTGTATTCGATCTTGCGAGAGGAATACAAAGATATGTTTTGAATTATCTATCGATTATTATATTACTATTGAAGAATATAACATTGGCGACGAGGATTAAGGTTTAAGTAAATTCAGTTAATTTATAGTATGCCAAAGACGCGTACAAATTTAATAGGAATGGAATATGGGAAGATTGGAGAGTTTCTGGGAGGAAGCTGGGAAGACTACGAAAGCCAGATTAATTTTTATTTTCTGGCGAATGACATCACTGATGATTCCAAGAAACGAAACATTTTCCTGACCAGTTGTGGTGCCACGATTTTTACGAAGGCGCGGCAAAAGTTGAAACCGAAGAAGATAGAAGAATCGAAATACACCGAAATCATTCAGGTATTGAAATCAATTTATTCAGTTCGGCCGAACGAGATAGTAAGAAGCTATCAGTTTCACAGCAGGAAGCAGCAGCATGGTGAACCAATTGAGGTATTTGTGGATAGTTTAAGACAGATAGGGGAGGATTGTAATTTCAAGGATTTAGACCGCATGCTACGAGACCGGATCGTATGTGGATTGGCTGACATGAAAATGAAGGAGAGATTACTGGCAATTGCAGATCTTTCGTTTGAAAAATTAAATTTTGAATCTACTATGACGCGTCATCGACCGGAATGCTGACCTGTGTCACCGAACCACCCAATAAATATATCTGCATACAGCACTATTACGGAAACAAGATGACGTCACACGTACTCGATGAATAACTCGAAACTAGAATCTGCAGATTTTGTACAGTAAGCTAATTCAAATAAATACCTTGACTTTGTCCCTTAACATACATTGGTTTATAAGATCCTTTCCATTCGAATAATTTGAATGGACGGTTTGAATAAGTATGTGTAAGGGCGTGAATGAGAGAGAAGGAGAGAGAGAAAGAGAAAGAGGAACAGAGAGAGAGAGAGAGAGAGAGTGAGTGTGTTATCGATTGAAATGGATCTGACCACTTTTCCCTGAGAGAAATCACCTGCATATGGCTTAGTTCTCACCATTGGGCTCTTACACATCACGGCTCACAGAGTTCAACCCACTATCTACCTCACCTACCACCCAAAACCACCCCTCACGCCCCCCCCCCCCCTCACCTCACAGTCACCCACCTTCCAACAACACCCCGTCAGCTGCCCAATCCTTGAGCAAACGACACTCAATACTCATAGCACTACAAACAAAACCCTTAAACATAATATTATTATGCCCTGAAGACAATTGCTTTCTGATAATAAACTAGGAAAACGATATAATTGGGAGAGTGGAGACATTCAAAGACGGGCTAGTTCAGCCTAAGTATTCCGTCCTTTGTAAATATATAATCTTGTGATAATTTATTTTCTGTACACATTTTATTAGGTTCATTGAAGAGTTTTTCCTCACTTCTTATGACTTTTATTTGTCTTGTATAGATTTATCTTCAATACAAATGTTCATCAACGTAAATAGATTTACTACAGTCCTTGGTACATATATAATATTCCCAATAGCTTTGTCACGTTAAATTGTTTCTTCATAATTTTACTCTGAAATATACCAGGAATAAAAATATTAATTGATGTATTAAAGGGAATGAACTTGTTCTTGTCTTCAACACGCGATTAGATTGAATATATCATTCAACCCAAAAATGAATATACCTATAGAATGATTTGATCGAGCTAGGAATATATTATTGCTTTGTCGAGTGAGACTTTATGTGGGACCTGTCCACATCTGTACTACCTACACTACTTGCACCCATTTCGATCTGTATTTTCCCGTATTACCTACAACATCACTCTTCCTACTACCCCTAGATTACCTTCAAAAGTTATCTCGTATTGCCCGTACTACAGCAGTACCACCCTTCACCGTGTCGCGTATTGAGGGGTATAAAGGGGTAGTATAGGCAATACGGGACACTTTTTGGCGATTAATTGGGAATTGTAAAAGTGATGTTTTAGGAAATACATGACAAAACAGATATTGAAAGGGTTGGCGGTATTTGAGGCATTATGATAATAGAGAGTATAAGGTATACGTAGCCTTGTATGTAATGTGGCATTGAGTTACATTTCATTTAGATAGTGTGTTATTTGAATACTCTACCCATAAGTCAATTTCAAGGGCAATTCAAATCTAGTTCGTTTTGAAACACATGTCTGACCTTTTTTATTCTGGGAAATATTCATATATCTTCATGTTATAGGCCTACATAGAACAAAGGAATTTTTGAAGTTTTGGTGTGATGAAGGAAAATTTAGTCACAAATCTAGAAATCAAGAGGGATCTGCAACACACAGACACACAGATTCTATGCCGTAAAATTCAGAAAACGTCTTCTTTCGCACATCCAATTCAATTATGTGTTTTGTGACCACGTATAACAAAATAGTCACTCTCCAAACTTCACCTAGCATTATAATAGTTAATGAAGAAAGTCAAATTACAAGAACTGTATGAATTATTTAAAAAAAATGTAATCAGTGTTTCATTGTTTTTTCCTTATTCGAGTTTCTATTCTAGGAAATGAACAGCCAATTCATGTATATAATTATATTTAAATTTAGTGGTAGTTTGGATTCTTATTATCTCTTTATCAGACCAGCTCAAATATCAACAGTATTTTACTCAAAAAAAGTTTGAGAATAATAATATGTGACAACTAAATAGTATGTTCTTTGGTCTTGCGTGGAAACATAAACAAGTACAACACCATTTCTTGTATATGTTCTCTGTTCAATTTGTTCCGTGATGTTTTGGATCAAAATATTATTGGAGTTCTTCTTTAAAATGTACGTATCACGTAAAGTGATAAGCGACCTTAAAAGTTGATTTCGATTTTAAAAGATAACATTTTTGTTTAACACCACTGCCATCTGTAATAACAAACACTTTGTGAAAGCACGAATTCTTATTTCCGAAAGAACGTGTTCTTAAGGAAGTTGATCGAGCGTTGAGATAAAATTTGATTTCCATCGATTTTTTGTAAACACCGTGGAAAACCGAGTATAGACCAAGTAGCTGATTTCCTTTAACATTTCCTTAGGAATACTCTCCCACATTTATTTCATTTGGGGGAGGGGGGGGGGGGGAATTGTGAAGAATTATGTATCATAAGAATGAACATCAGCATAGATTATATGTATGTTTTGACTCCGTGTTAAAATATATTACATACACGTATAAGCCAGTGAAAGTTTTGTAACCCTCTCCACGTCTGAACAATATGTCTTCATTTCCCCATTTTGGATATTTAATTCTACTGTCACTCTCAATAATCTTCTTTCTCACCCACTCACTTCTCACATGTTGAACATTGGGACTACAAAATAGAAGTTGACCCTAGATGTTCATCAGATTTATGTCGAACAAGTCATCTTATACACATGAATCGCGACTCCCCATTCGAAATGCTCAACTTAAACACTGGATCATGTGGCACACCTTGGGAAAACAAAGCGATTTGTACCAAATTAGGCTGAGTTAATAGGTCTGAAATCAATTAGTAATGTAGTGAATTGAGATAAGTGAATTGAGTGAGTACATTATCATATCACCTCTCATTACCAATTCTCATATGTTTTATGTAACCTTGTGTATTGCAAAATGAACATTTCAAAAATGGATAGTAAATGAATGCACCCCCGTGAAGTTGGCCACGCACGGGTACGAAATCGAATTCTAACAAATGTCATCCGTTAGTGCTTCGTTAGTGCATGTTAGTGCCGTTTCTGTATTTTTGTTGAATGTTTTGTTGGAGGTGCCAACTTTGGTTTGGCTTTCTATGATCATTGGGTTATGTATTTGGTCGTAAATGATTTGAGACTCTCCATTAGTCGAGTGAAAAGTCTTGAAGATTCTGAACAAATGCTATGAGGAAAATGAAAAATTAATGCTGATAAATGAGCGGCCGAATGACATATTTTATTTTGTCCGTGACATGTAGTGATATTTTTCATCGACTGGATGTACACATCGAGATTAATTCGGTGAATAGTAGTCAATTCAATCAATTGAACCTTGAAGCTCATTTTCTCATAAGTAGAATTACTAAAAATTGTAATCCAAGATTGATTCCTGGTGACATATTTATAAATACTACGTACGATAGGTCAGGTCAAATAGTGATATATGCACTGACGAGTAACGTTTCTTGGCTTCAGGAGTCCATGAAATCTGAACGTTTATGAATGGGCATCTACTCACGTTTCTATATGAAAATACATCCTCTTGAACATTTTTTTTCAAATGTGACCTTATTTTTAGTTTCCAACATTGAATGGTAATATTTTTTGAAAATGCATACAGAGTGCATCAATATTACGTATGTATCTTAAAGAAATGGATATCTAATAGGCCTACCGTTCTCTTTTAAACGGTATCGAGCGACGAGTAGAGTGAAGTGGCCAGCCCGTGAGAGGAAGTGAGAAGTCATTCTGTTTGAGCTTTGAAGGCACTTTCTAACATACAGGTCCCGATTGCCACTAATTACCCTCTACTTTATGGCGGAGTGGCTTCAAGGATTATAGGCACACGCTTGCATGGTGTGTTTGTATTGTTTCGTGTGCATTGAGCACTTTAGCCGAGTCAGCACGGGGGTTATATTGTTTAGGTTAGCAGCTAGTAATTGGTAGCTCGCGGGAAGTTGCGGAGATATTTCATGGGTGAGGGTAGCACGCCTACGTGGTGTATATAGGGAAGGGAGACTTTTAGAACGGTAGAATGGAAGTGCTATTATACTTTACAGTCTTCTGATGTTACGTCTATCTCTCTTTCTCCATTCTCCGTATCACTTTCTCTGTGTTTGTGAATTATTCGATTGTTTTGTTTATGTGTGTGCGAGTTTGTGTTTGTGTCTGTCTGTGCCAACGGTTTTTGTGTCATTCAGGCATTTGGTTTTTGCCACTGTATTCGTGTTTGTGTTTTCAAGGGTTCGTATTATGAGCGCTTCCGTCTCGTATTTATAAGTACAATTTAAGTATTGTGTCAAGTATTTCTGACTTGCCAAGATATTTCTTGCTGCTCTTATTGCTATAAAACGTATCTTCATAATTGGCGTAACAGTGAAACAAACATTATTTTGATACAAAGTTAATATCTAGAGTAGGGCTTAAATAGTAGCGTTGTACAAGACCTGGTTGAAAGTTTAGAAGTATTTGGACGATTTGATAATGATATGTGGTTTTGCGTTTAATGACACGATAAGGTGCATTCTAGCCAGTACACTCGAACCGATACGATTGATTCAAACATCAATTACAAACATATTAATTTGATTTTAATTGATATCAAATCAATTTAAAACATCATCATTTCAGGATTGCAGTTTAATGCTCACATAATATGGAAATAATTTTATCAATGGACAAAAAAAAAGATATGAAAAAAATGTGCATGAATATATAAATATTCAATAATGGACATAAAACATCTGTTGGTAATAATTCGCGCTGTTTTCAATGAAACCGGAATAAATCTCTTCTCGTCAATATTGACAGATAACTTGAATAGCGCACTGAATTAATAATACCGCTGATTATCGTGCGTTACCAGTTACAACGAAGACTGTCATGGAACCGTATGACTGCTGTGTCACGCAATGATTTAGAAATGATTTCAACTCATGTTATTATCATGGTGCTAGCTACTCGCCTATATGCAATTTATTATTGATGGTGTAAAATTGCTTATAATCAAAATAAAGTAGTCGGTAATTGAAATGGTCTGATAATTTTAATATTCTGGTTCAAAATTACACGTGTAGTAGGCCTACATTTAGTTGATCTGGAGCATTTTTCCAACAGTTGTGCGAAAAGAATAAACATGAAATTTTGATTAAAAATTACAGTATGAATGAACGGATGCATGAGTATTGGGGTTTTAACGGCGCGTCATCGATACATTTTTTTGCACCCGATAAATAGTGGATCGAGTCAAATTTAGAGGAGAATAAACACTACTGTCCCTATGAGGACGACATAGATAGGAAATTATGAGTTATTTAGGGAAAGATGAGGAGAGATGACATAAAATGACACTGTAGTGAAATCGTAGAAAGAATGATAAAAAATATATTACTGGAGCTTCGAGTATGCAGCAGTGAACTGATCTTGGTCTGGTTTCTCATCATTGACCAATCCGGCTAGGGTGGCCCTATAGTGTGAGCATAAAGGTCACGACGGATGGCTATCAGAATATTTAGACACGCATACACCACCACCACTCTGAGGTGTCAGTGATAACATATTTACTCTTCGACGGATACGTATAATATCCATCATAACGTTGAAACGAGATTTTTTTTCATTATATTTTGAATAGAATACATATAACAAACAAAATAAACATTCTTCCACAATTAAAAATCAGATTGCTCAATTTCAATTATTTAAGCTCCATGTATTTGATATTTTAAACTATAAGAAATTAATTGATATTTGACGTGAAGATTTCAAACAACAGTCACAGCAAACAATGGAAAACAATTTAATAAACCTGTCCAAACTGATTGATATGACCAACAATGCAGTAAAATGGGGTCTGACTTACTCTATCCCCGTAGGGACTCGAATTTGAAACAGCTTGCGTTAGGGAAATTTCCACAGGGATATTTTATTCCCAGACTCGTTGACTATTGTTGCCTTCAAAATGATGTCATATAGTGAAAGCAGCACAGCCCTACGGTAAACTGCTGAACTAAGCTTATTCAAAATACAACGGCCTTTATAGAGATTCAGCAAATGCGACAGGGAAAGGTATAGTAACCAACCACTAAACTATACTGGATACCTGAAAGTTCAACATATCAAACCGAGAAATATGCGGAAAGATGTTTGGACTCCCACAAAATTGATGTTATTCTATGGAAAGCGCAATTATTTGGTTTCTTCCCCTCATTAACACCCGCTACGCTCTGTGTGGTAGGCTTGTTATATCACGTCATTATATTCATAATAAATGCATAATATCATAAATGATATTAGGTATATAAATTATTATTATGTTGGTTTCGACAAATGTTATTCACCTATCACGCGCTGATTGGTATCCCCAATGGCTATGATTTTTTATGGTGTTTAACGAGTTACGTTATATATGGGGGTACAATTAGGCAGTTGATAATGAAACGATGACGTGGTGCAAGATGGAGAGACGGTGACAACAACACATACATTGTGCGGGGGCTCAAACCCACGTCCGACTTGATTACATTTTCTGAAGCGGTGCCTTAGCTGGATACGCCACGGTGGTCGTTGACCTTGCTGGATGTTCCTTATAAGTGGCATTGGTAAAACATTCGCTGGCTTCAACATATATGAAGAACAGTTCGTTTTCAATTTGTACATTGCGTATATCGTAACCATAGCTTGAACAGTTAAAAACAAGAGTTGAAATCAATGTCCAAACAACTTTAGCTCGATCTATAACATTTCAAATTGAATCTTGTCGCAACCTGGCAAACAATAGGCCGAATCAGTCTAGATATTGTCTTGTTGGTTATTGAAAAAATGTGATAGGCTTACCAGACAACGAATTGTATAACATAAAGGATACATGATATTCAAGTTATTATTAATACTTGCTGTTTTAGAACTTCCTAACGCTCAAGTTCTCAAATGTTCATGGGTGATTTTATAAGCTGACATCATACCAAAGCTAAAATTACCCTAAAATGTCACACTGATAACAGATGACCTGTCTCAACACCCTCTGGTGACCGTACCGGTGGGACTTATCATAAACACAAAAAACAGGAAAAAACAAACAAAACGGGTGACAACCGACGAAGACAGAGTTGACTTTCGTGATTCCCTGCGGAGGAGTCTCGGAGTATAGTTGTAATACTCGTGAAGCAAAATAGGGTTGCTATCGGTTTGGATTATGCATGGTGATATTTGAGTATGACTAATATTACCCCACGACGGAATATCGTCACATGCAGATGGTGTTTGATACGTGATCAGCCTTTAACTAATACGTTGAATATTTCTTCATATAAATAATGTTATCAATATTTTTTTTCTTAGGGGATGCCGGAAAAGTTTGGCCTTCTTGATTTGATTTTTAATTTCTATTCCATTTCGATGAATGCTTGAGAATATTAAAATATACGTTCTTTCCCCCCCCCCCCCCATATGGATTCACTTCACTTCATGTCAGTTTTATTCTCAGAGGAGTGGTTTTGAATTTATTGAAAAGATACTGTGCTGATTGTTCTTGATGGTAATATCATATTGTCAATCCATAAGATGGATGCGTTAAGTCGGATGACCTGTTAAGATGTACTATCCTTCATAACAATTTGATTTGTATCCTATTCTAGAATTCATTATGCCGGTTCTCTAAAATGAATGATTTTAAGCTTGAGAGATATGAGTATGACATGAAATAAGATTCAAACTATCACGTTATGAGATCTTGTTGACAAGCAATTCGATATAAGTATATTGTTACACGCAAATCAACAATTAATTGTCAACAAATCATAATTTTATATTCCAAACGATTATTGTTATTGTTCAAATATTGAAAACTGTTCAAACGCCCACTTCAATCGTTATTCTAGAACTACTTGTTCAGCTACTATTACTACTCCTACTACTACTAACTCTGTTTTTACTGCTATACTGTACTCTGGCGATGAACAAAATATTGATATGAAAGTTCTGAAAGTTATATTTGCACTGGATATCTGAAATTCTCCATTGGAATAAGTGAAACCCTAAATAATGTATTCTATCTTTGCAATATATCCTCAAAGTTTCCAGACAGTCAAACAATCTGCTCGATTCCTTATAGAGGCAAAGAAAAGTATTGTATTGGCGAGTGTTTCTATTGATGCCTTTTCACATATCGGAGCCTATAATAGGCCTGCGATTTGTTTCGAGTCAATATGCACTTTTTACTGATGAATTTTAATGATATGATGATTCTTGAATACATGAATGGGTGATATGGTATATTAGCCGCCCCCGTGGCTCAGTCAAAAGCGCTAGCGGTAGCAACTGGAGTCTGGTCGGGCATGGGTTCGAGTCCCACATAAGGCATGGCATTTTCAAACATCCTCTCACCTGTCATCACTTCCTCGTTCCATTAAAACCCGCTGATACGTACCCCCTATAACCTAGCTGTTGGTGGAGTCGTTAGGCAACATAAAAAAAAGTTATTTGGCAAAAATAATACATCAGTGTGTCGGCAAAAGACTGGAAAAATATGCAAGTTTCTCACACAAAGGGAGTTGATATTTGAAAAATAGTGTACAGATACGAATAGATAACTGAAAACGGTAATAGCAAAGAGAGGGTATACAACTGTGACATAAGAGACAAAAGTGAGGGGTCGGTGTGGAGCTAGCCCCCAACACGGACAATATGATATAATGACGGAACCAATTGAGTAGGTACTTAAAGAAAGTGTTCACGGTACTAACGGGTACTAACGAAGTACAAACGGATAGTTGAATAATATTCTTATTTTCAGTTTTCCGAGGGCAAACTTAATGTACCTGATTATAGAGCCCCTTGTTTTACTTGAAACTTGGCACTTCCACCAAATTTAACAGAAAATACGCGGTGCGCGGTGTATGTAGGCCTACAGTACGTACGTGGGACTATATGCGGATACCCAAAGATAATTATGAGCTCAAGTTCAATCATGAAGATGACTGTGAGGTTTTTTTGATTCGTAGGCCATCACTGTTATAGTGCAGACTCTCGAATCGATGCTTGCCAACTGATTTTGGAGATGATAATAAATTTAAGTTTGCGGCAAATAGGTTAATTCACCTATATTGAAGGAATGTGGACCTGATTTTCTCATTGTACAGATCTGTTATCTGATCATCGATTGAGAGCAGTAAATCTCTCATGAAATCTCAAGACATCTGCACTGAATTGGATTGTAGGCCTATACTTTTATTGCATTTCGTTCATTGATGAAATATATTTCGAAGTAACGATTTTGTTACATATTTTGTTATTTCACGGTGATAACAGTTACTCCTTGAATTCACAGATAAAGATTTATATGATCGAATTTTGATGACGAAAACGAAGAAATTATTCGTAGCAATCTGTACGGGTGAAGCACGTAATTTACCTATGCGTCACTTATTAAGATTATGGATTACTTCTTGAAGAATGAGTTGTTCACTTTGTTTATACTTTCCAGACTCATAGAGTAATACATATTTGGTTTCATGTGTAGATTATTTCAGTACGTATGAAATGTTAACAAGGTTCCTAGTTTCTTCAATTTCCAGACATAGGGGCCTGAAAAAGTCGAATAAAATTCTTCAAATGAAATATCCATGTTTGCCGATTGTTGTGCTGTACGTCAAGTTCTTGTACCACGCTTATTGTTTAACAAAATACAACAACACAACGAGATTCAATATCAAGTATCTGAACTGAAAATTCACTTCTAACACTAAAATTATCATTCCAGGAAGATACTTATCGAATGTGGTGAACAAATTCATCATCTTGTAAGTATACACAATAAAGAGGAAAATGGAAATATATATATATATATATATATATATATATATATATATATATATATATATATATATATATATATATATATATATATATATATATATATACAGAAGAGGGCTTGGATGTTTGTTTTGTTTGTGGAAATACTCAAGTTGAATCATATTTGTTGATCTCCCTCTTGCGTATACCAGATTTCACGCAAAACATATAATATATATTCCAGAATGTACAACACTAATATCAGAGTCCAATAGTAGTGTCTTTACTCACGAGACTATCGGGGTCTTTAAAGTTTACGAAGCAGACCTACACATCTGTGCTCTAGTATTGGACTACTTTAAATAAAGAAAATCCGATAAAAAAATTATATTATTTTCAGTAGCTGTATACGCTGTTTTGCTGTTGTGTGTTTTTTCCAAGTTTAAAATATACAAGATTATTTCTGCTTACGTATCCAGAGCAGATTTTTCATCGGTTAAAAAATATTCCGATATACGCGACAGTTTCATTGTAGTTAGTTGTCAGCTGTGGCATACACGGTCGATATGTAAAATATTCCAGACAAATGCCATCAGGGCCTTAGATGATATTAGTCACAAGCTGATCTCATCGCTTAGAATGATACAAGACTTGCAGAAAATTGGTCGTGAATATGGAACACAAAAACAGAAGGGACAATCAATACGTTTGATTCTAACTTTAGTGTAATAAAGATTTCATTTTTAACTGTCAGCGATTTCACGGGTTATTCGATTAGAGCGAATCAACCTTATATATACAATCCAATTATACGATACAGTGTAAATAGGACACCTATAGAAGAACGAGACAAACATCAAACTTCACCTTCTGAGCCTCAAAATAAATTTGGTGTAGAACGATTTTTCAACCGTGATTTCATTCATCCATTATATCTATGTCCCAACGTAGATTTGAACATCTTGTTCAATCATAGAGTTAGGTTGAACTCCATTGTAGATTAAGTCGTTACATTGGTTGTTGTGTTATTGATAACTCATTGTTGAGTGAATAACCAGAATGAATTTCGGATCAGTTTTTCCTCGTATTGATTTCAAGTTGATAGATTCGCAAATTGCTTCATATGAAATATATTTCAAATCTCTTGTTCGATACATTATTTTCAATGAAAAGTGGATATAAATAGGTCTATATTATCCGCATTTTGGTAATTTTCACTATTATATGCTGAACAAGAATTGCCAATAGACTACTTCTATTCACGCCAGACGAAGATCGTCTACTAATCTACCCCACACTAATATAATCGTTACACATGTAACACCAACATGAATGCAACTGTTATGCATAATTGTTGCTTAGAGAGTGAGCTCATTAGTAAATAATATATGTCATTATTACTATGTGATACTTTCTATGTTGAGAAAAGTTACGCGACGATTGAACATATTCGATTCAAATTATGGTTTTGTTTGTACTAATAGTGATTGCTATATTGACAGACCTTCTAGTGAAAGCAAGTGATTTCTTGACTAGACAGTGGAGTATTTTCATTGCCTGTTTTCATAATAAGGCACAGCTTAGTTTTCTGATGATTTATGATTCAAATATATTGTCAAAGAGGGCTGTTCACGACATTCCTTATAGTTTCGAAGCCAGTCGAGCGACACTATAAAGAATAAGAAAATCATATTCGTTCACATTCTATTTTATGATCATTTTGAATGTGCCACGCGTTATAATGACAATTTTAACTACCTTGACTATCAAAACGGTTTCTTAGAATTTTAAGTGGAGAGATGGTTAAAAAAGGTAATGAATTTCTAAACATGACGTTGGTGGTGCAATTATGGGATAAAATTATGAATAATTGAATAATAATATAGGGTCGTCGATAACAACATTAGAACGTCTTGTTATTGCCTTTCGTTCTCACGTACTCAAACCCTTTGGACTTCGATACATCACTGTGCCACATTATGGTGAATTATCACTGTGCCCAATACACTGACCCCGTGTGGGTGCATTCTTGTACGAGAAAAACCAGTGAAACTCTACCCCAAGGTTCAAGGTGGCTGTGAACCAGTTGGCTCACAGCGGAACCAACAAGGCAGTTATTACTGTATTTTTTCTGCTTTCTTTGGTATGCCTCTTTCATATCACTAAAACCGGATCGAATAGTACCTAGATGAACAGATGAAATGAGGAACACCATAATTCAAGCAAGATTAAAGACGTTATTTAGTAAAGATGACGCCATATTCTGTACTTGAATACTTCAACTCAGTACCATAATTTTTTTATCCTTCATTGTAACCTCAATTTCGAGTTTTACTCCCCAAATATCTAACATATTATTAATTATAAAACCTGACTGGTTCTATAACATATATACTATGTCTCCATGTTCTGCAGAAGGAATGATTTACTATTATATAATTATTATTATATTGAATCCAAGCTCAAACCTGTGCTAAGCTTGTACTGAACAATCGGAAGTACCCACTGAAACGGAATTGAGTCGTACTGGAATTCGCCCCCTCGACTGCAAAGAGAGCATCCCATTACGATTTAATCCCGTTTTAGCTGGTTACTTTCGCTTTTTTTTTAATGTTCAGCACAGGTTCGAGTCGAGACTGGGTTTCTCTTGCACAGGAATGCATCCCCAGTGCCCAAATTCAATGACCTCCGAAATTCGGTAGGCACACACTAGTCCCTGTGTCCGTCACACAATAATCTCCTGTCATAAGCTACCTGATACAGACAGTATGCTCGTTGCGACTTATTGAGGATGGTTTCACAAATTATCAAAAATAATTTGCTGCCATACTATTCATCCAAGATTGAAAAAACTCATGATTCGAACTTCAATAGTGACTATTTAAATGTTAGCAAGGAGTGAGCATTTCGATGTGACCCATGTGAGCAAAAAAATGGTTGACATGATGAATGAAAAGTCACCAGGTTACCTTGAAGATGAGCTATGCTTTGCCATGCTTGGTATATTTATATATATATATATATATATATATATATATATATTTATATATATATATATATATATATATATATATATATATATATATATAAATATATATATATATATATATATATATATTATATATATATATATATATATATATGTATATATATATATATATATATATATATATATATATATATATATATATATATATATATATACATATATATATATATATGTATATATATATATATATATATTTATATATATATATATATATATATATATATATATATATATATATAGTTTGCCATCACATATTACATCATATAACAAGAGATTTGAAATGGCTCGCACGTACACTTCTGTGTGTAAATATATATAAGTTATATATATATATATATATATATATATATATATATATATATATATATATATATATATATATATATATAACTTATATATATTTACACACAGAAGTGTACGTGCGAGCCATTTCAAATCTCTTGTTATATGATGTAATATGTGATGGCAAACTATGCTGAATACTTTTTATCTATTATAATTTGGAGATAAAATATCATCAGGTGTACAGCTTGAAGCAAAAGTAAAAGTCTCTTTTTTTCTGAGGTCTGAGGGGGTAGGCAACTTGTCAGACACTATAGAAACCGGTGAGGGTCAGAATGCAAAGTCTCATCATAGGTATACTGACTGATTTGAACGATTCTGTTCGAAGCTAACATGTAGTTTCATCTGCGTACTTCTAAATCATCGTATTATCAAGCAATGTTGCCATTTAACTAGTTTGACAGGTTTTAAGGGTTGTTGCCATTGTTGTCAATTCATGATGTGAGTTGAAATGATTTCATTACGAAGTAGAAGAAAAGAACATTTTGCTCTCAAATGAGCAAAAATTCTTAAATTCTCATATGACTATTTTTTTTGTTTGAGGCGAAATTGTTTATGAAAAACTATGAACAAATAATCGAATTGAGGTTTTATGAGTGCATAGTTTCTGACAACTTTATTCACGGTTCCATTCAACTGTTTAGTTGATTTTGAGAATCTCACCTTGAAATAGTAGATTGTTTTCGAAAATAAATGTAGTATGGAATAAAATACAATATAGTTATATTTTCATCACATGGCATTTGAATGAATATTGTTTCATTCTTTTATTTAAGCCCAATTTTGTATGGGATGCTACATCTTTCATAACTTAGTGGGAAAAGAACAATATGATTATGAACGTGAAACTAGTTCGATATAGCCGATGAAGAAAAATACAAAAAAAGGAAAATTCAAAGAAATCTAGGGAATATTCTCATAGTTGGACTCTATGGTTTGTATTCATTAATCATAATATTTAAAAAGCATGGACAGAATTATTGTGTAATTTGATCTGTAAAATTTCAAATAATTGGATGAGCGATACCGAAGACCAGTCAAGGTGTGTAGAGTTTTCGACTATATTCAATATAAATATCTCGCTCAACCTACCACTCAAATGCTGCGTTTGCCTAGTTTTTCAGAATACAATAGTTGGATGAGCGATTTCAAAGCTATCATCCATCAGTCCAAATCGAGTCGAAAGAAAACATGATATTTGTCTAGGTATCATTCACCTTCTGACTTTTTTTCAAACATCGAAACTGTATACACACATCGTTTCCCAACTGAGACTAAGGATACACGGTAGGATCGTTCGTATAGTTGTAGTTTCGTTCGATCGTTCTTACCACCCCAAAACAATCATTTGTCATCATGTAACTCATGAACAATACATCTTAATAATTTTAGGGATAGTAAACAATTCCAACGTTTCATTGGTCAAACTCATCAAATTGGCCAAAGTGAGAACAAACTTATTTGACCCACACATTCTTGAAATTGATTGTCATAATCATATTTCTTATTGTCAGTTATTTATTTACCAACGATTTTAAATATCGTTGTCTTCCATGTCTTATAATCCTGAATTATCATTATACTTCACATGATTTGTCACTCATTTATCTTTGATTTTCTATTCCGTGTCCGCGATCTAGCTGTATTGAAACCATAATTTCTATTCTTCATGAATAAAAAGTCCTCTCTGAAATAATTTTCTCTCGCCAATTCTTCTTTTCAATTTTTTTTCATATCTTCTTTTCTCTTCTATTTATCATAAAACTGGACATTGTTGTTTCCATTTAATTTGAGATAAATTGAACAATTAATCAATTGATTGATTTTTCATTTATTGATAATTATATTTCAAGAGTTCTCAGAATTGTCTGGTTTTGCTAACAAGTGGTTAAGTGGATATGGAGAAACTACCGTTTCGAAATTCAGAAATTACAATGTGAAAAACATCACGGAAAAAAATTGAAACATATTTTTAGATGAGCGTTAGCGAAGATTTCCACTCAAGTCTCACGGAGCTTTGTCCGTCCGTTTTTTTTATTTGTTTGGTTGTTTGTGGGCACTGCACAGGTCGCAGGGTTTGACCGATCGACATGAAACTTTTTTTTGTACGCAAACTTATCCAACTTAGAACGCTGTAGTTTTTGGGTCCAATCAGTTGGACTATTTTTTAGAAACATTATCTCAAAGTTTCTAAAAACCTCATTAGATTAGGCCGGGCAAAGTAAAATATTCGTTTAATTTTATAAAGGCACAGTTTTTTTTAGTTTTTCTGATGATTTATGATTCAAATATATTGTCAAAGAGGCTGTTCACGACATTCCTTATAGTTTCGAAGCCAGTCGAGCGACACTATAAAGAATAAGAAAATCATATTCGTTCACATTCTATTTTATGATCATTTTGAATGTGCCACGCGTTATAATGACAATTTTAACTACCTTGACTATCAAAACGGTTTCTTAGAATTTTAAGTGGAGAGATGGTTAAAAAAGGTAATGAATTTCTAAACATGACGTTGGTGGTGCAATTATGGGATAAAATTATGAATAATTGAATAATAATATAGGGTCGTCGATAACAACATTAGAACGTCTTGTATGCCTTTCGTTCTCACGTACTCAAACCCTTGGACTTCGATACATCACTGTGCCACATTATGGTGAATTATCACTGTGCCCAATACACTGACCCCGTGTGGGTGCATTCTTGTACGAGAAAAACCAGTGAAACTCTACCCCAAGGTTCAAGGTGGCTGTGAACCAGTTGGCTCACAGCGGAACCAACAAGGCAGTTATTACTGATTTTTTTCTGCTTTCTTTGGTATGCTCTTTCATATCACTAAAACCGGATCGAATAGTACCTAGATGAACAGATGAAATGAGGAACACCATAATTCAGCAAGATTAAAGACGTTATTTAGTAAGATGACGCCATATTCTGTACTTGAATACTTCAACTCAGTACCATAATTTTTTTATCCTTCATTGTAACCTCAATTTCGAGTTTACTCCCCAAATATCTAACATATTATTAATTATAAACCTGACTGGTTCTATAACATATATACTATGTCTCCATGTTCTGCAGAAGGAATGATTTACTATATATAATTATTATTATATTGAATCCAAGCTCAAACCTGTGCTAAGCTTGTACTGAACAATCGGAAGTACCCACTGAAACGGAATTGAGTCGTACTGGAATTCGCCCCCTCGACTGCAAAGAGAGCATCCCATTACGATTTAATCCCGTTTTAGCTGGTTACTTTCGCTTTTTTTTTAATGTTCAGCACAGGTTCGAGTCGAGACTGGGTTTCTCTTGCACAGGAATGCATCCCCAGTGCCCAAATTCAATGACCTCCGAAATTCGGTAGGCACACACTAGTCCCTGTGTCCGTCACACAATAATCTCCTGTCATAAGCTACCTGATACAGACAGTATGCTCGTTGCGACTTATGAGGATGGTTTCCAAATTATCAAAAATAATTTGCTGCCATACTATTCATCCAAGATTGAAAAAACTCATGATTCGAACTTCAATAGTGACTATTTAAATGTTAGCAAGGAGTGAGCATTTCGATGTGACCCATGTGAGCAAAAAACTGGTTGACATGATGAATGAAAAGTCACCAGGTTACCTTGAAGATGAGCTATGCTTTGCCATGCTTGGTATATTTATATATATATATATATATATATATATATATATATGAGAAAATGATTATATTTAGAGGTATTTTAGTCGTTTTATAAGTATTTATTATTTTTATTAGAAGCTCAATATTTCGGCTGAACTATGCCAGCCTTTGTCAAGAGCAAAAATTATCAAAATTACAACAATCTTACACACAAGCATACAAGATTCGAAAAAACAACAAAAGTTAAGGGAAAGAAAAGAAGAAAACAGAAGGCTTCTGATGAGGTAATAGAGAAAGGAGGACTCTGGTTTAAGATTAGAAGAAGGCTCTGGAATTAGGCTAGGTCTGTAAATAATCCGAATACGAAACAAGAAATTAATATAAAAGAACAAAAATACGGGAATAATAGAGAAACATAAGTCTAAGAATTATACATTCGATTTCTTCGATCTTAGGTTGTATGGGTTGCTAACGGAAACATCGGATATTGGATTGGTGGTACACTGACATCCCTTATCTCTTCTATTGGTGTTGTGAACAAAGAAATCATACAATTAATTGAAAATTTTGTATGCAATTCGACCGGGCCGTTTCGGAAAAAGAATGTAATACTGTGTTTTAAAATTAATTGAATATAGATAATAATGATAGCACGGAAATGTTGCATTGTTAATTCACGGCTCTCTAGATTCGCTGGTATCGAATGAAGTATATTTTATACGATCAAGGTATGTAGAGTTTTAGATTTTACTTTCTAGACATCTCGCTCATCACACAACGCATATTCTGCGTTCGCCTAGTTCATTGAAAGAAGTGAAATTTGGGTCGTTGAAGGACGATAAGAAATGTTCATTGAAGATCTGACGTAGGTGTGTAGATTCCCATCCAATCTCAAAAGTGATGACTTCAAATTTGAAACAGTAGGCCTACATGCATATTAAGATCGAGCTATTACCTATATATAGTGACTTTTCTACTTTCTTGATTACCATATTTCTTGTAAAAGATTCAATACATAATCAGAGCCAAGTATTTGGTACTAAAATTCTTACAGGTTGGGAGATGATTTTCACACTTGCACAGATAATGTATATTTCAGCCTGTCAATCAGGCTATAAAGGACCGTAAGCAATTCAAAAACCGAATGCACAATTAACAAATATGATGAAAATATACTTGCAAAATTCAACAAAAATTCCTGATACAAATTATTCGTTAAAATAGAACTTATGATAGGCCTATCAGATGTTCCGCTAAATTGTGAAAAAAATGATGGAGGAGGAATAGCGTGTTTGTGTGTGGGTGAGTATCATGCATTTTACTCTGATGAAAAGACACACTCGTTGCTCTTGACTAACAAAAAAAGCCTCTAATGCATTATCCAATTGGGTGATATATTCAACAAATTACGGAAAATCGGATCGGAATTTCATATTTTTGAGATAAGATAGATAATAATCGATTTAAAAGTGCGAAAGAAAACCATATTGTCATGTTCCTAAAATGGCACGCTTGATGGATTGAGTTTGAATTTTGAAAAATTGTTTGTCATTGACTTTGTATATATAAAATATATATACCGTATATATATATATATATATATATATATTTTTATATATATATATACTATTTCTAATCAATCACCATATTTAACAGATAGCCTCTTTCAGATGTAACAACGTAACTACAAGTTTTTGTACAGAATAAAGTTATTCGGAATTGTAATTGGATTTGCTGTTGCGTCTTGTCCAATGTTCTGCAAGTATTGCATTATCTCAGTAGCAGAAACTAAACTAAATATCTTCAATTATACAAATATTTTACTTCATATTTCGAACTGTGATACATTTAATCAATGCTATTCCTATTTCATCAGTATACCTGCAAGTGGACTTTGGATCCTGGCCTGACCCCCCACACCGGTTTCTAGCGTTTGGCCGGTTTGACTGACAAGTTGCCTACCCACCAGTCGTCAAAAAAAGAGACTTTTACTTTTGCTTCAAGCTGTACATGTATAGCACACATCATGCATACCTCATACGAACTAAAATACAATCTTTCTAACAAAACTACAACTTCTCAGATCATCAAATAACCTCATCTCCTGGTTAGTAGTTGATATTCGTCAGTGTTGAACATCTATACGTTCGGCAATCATTGATAAAAGTTTTGACTGACAAATAGAAGGTATTGATTTATAAACCTGGAATAAATGCCAACTTTTCAGATGTGCTTTCTATATTCTTTTTTGAATAAATATAGGTCTATATTGAAGGGTATACATACAGTAGAAACTTTTATGAGTAAATAACTCAAATGTCGATAAGGCGATATAGACATAAATTGTATATTGACACCGATCAAAAGACGTCAATTTGTGTAAGTCTGTATTATTGAGAATACCACTTTTCTCTTGACACGTTTCATGCATTTGTAAGTAAGCTTTATTTATTTTAGTATTGGACTGATCCTGTTTTTGTGAGAAATGAACGAATTGTTGAAGCTAGTGTTTGCAGTATAGTGTCAATACCTATCAGGTATTGACACTATACTGCAAGCCACTCTCTTTGTAAGCTTATACCTTTCTTCGTTTACATTCATTCTCAAACTAATCTCAGCTTATTCAGCACATCAAAGTGAATGTACATCTGGGTATGAGTGAGAAAAGTCAAAGTGTTATTACAAATACATCTCCAATCACTTGCAGAGAATATGAGCACGTGATTAATTTTGAGTAAATCTTCTTATTTCTGGGAATAATTGGATCCTCAATCACTCTCAGAATGAGAACATATAATTCTCGGACTCTTTTTCAGTATTGTGCGATGAGATTTATATTTGACTGGAGTTTTGATTCTGTTACCAAAGCTGTCGAAATCGCATTGTGAATATTGAAATATTATTACCAGCGACATAGATGATCAAACGTTTTACTAACAGCTGTAACAATTATGTTTTAACCCATCAATTCAGTTTGCTGAGCAATATACATACCATCATTCAAATTCAACCACAATTTTGTAGCACAGAGAAATAAGTTTTAAAATTGGGGAAGACAATAAAGATTTTTCCAGTTTGTCCCACTTAAATGCCATTCCCACAACCAACCAACCAACCCCCCGCAATTCCCCCCACCTACCCTTCTTAAGCTCACACCAACATTGCTACGTGATAAAGAAAAGACAGTGGTGTAAACATTCTCATCACGCCTACATAAGTTTACACTTGGTTTAACCAATATCTCAAGCGCACGCAACCGAACAGGCAACTGGACAAACTAGTGGCAAACTTGTCACGATTATTGCAGGAAAAAGATAGATTCATATGTGGCCTATTCCACATCTGCTCGGCCATCTTCGCTCTAAATGATACCTCGGAAGAGTCGAACATTTCGTTTCATTCATTCATTCATTCAATGGTAATTTGTAAACACAAATGTTCACACTATCAATGTAAGTTATTCAGAGATGTAGAAAAACGATAATTATTTGTGTGATTGCTTAGAATCCGAATGGGGTCGTAAGTGCTGAAACTACGTTCCGATATCGCGGATATCGCATATTGTCCATCAAAATGATCAATCTTCAACAACTCTTAATAACCATTCATCTAGGTAAGAGAAGAGTAAAATGCAATGTTCACCAATATTGTTGATTATCTCACTGATTCTCACACTGATTATTATCTGAATTTTAGAGTACCTGAGCAGTGAATGCCGAAGTAATGAGATCTAGGAGAAACATACATGCAAATGACAGGTGAAGTACTTCTTATGTAAATAATAGAAACGGAGAAAGTTACGTAATTACGCCCCCGTCCGTGGTTCTCATCCTATTGAAATAAATCTGAAATTACACATAATTGCTAGATCCTCAGTCAGATTAAATTTTAATCCTGTCATTGTTCAGCATGTAGTGTATAACTTGTTTCATATATACAGTATATAACCGCAGGCTCAACATTTTGCTTTGTGTTTCAATTATAATGGAACCAGAAAGTGTGCGTTACATCAAATATCTGGACCGAAATTATATCTGCTAAGCCTTCGAATCAATGAGAAAATTCATACTTCTTGTTGCTAATTATATAACTTGATGCTACTGTATGAGTTTCTTATTGAATCATTGTTATTCAGAATCATTGTATTCCATTATGGAAATGTGGCATGACAATAATACTGGAAAAATATCTGATATACAATTTGTATTGCATATAATTTAAAAATACATTTCTGCCAGTTTGGGAAATTTGGAAAGGTGTAGAACATTTTTTTTGTATTTGTATTCTATTCATTCATTCGTATTATTCAACGACACAGCATAACGATAGTCAATTGATATATTGGCGTCGTATGAATGATTAATGAGATGTTGAGATGAGTTTTACTCTGGTAATGAGAAGTATAGTTGGAAAGGAGCGGTCGTGGCCTATATATTGTTGAAACCATCTCGGCATTTGCCCATAGGCTACAGAGAGTAAACACGGAAAAATCGCAATGTTGCACGGTTGCGGAGATAGAACTGAGGTCCGATCTACCCTCAACTTTCCAGTCACACTAGCAAGTGCGCTAACATTCAGTACATTTTTTTTTGTATTACATCATATTATTTGTACTGCAAAGTGGGCTTCAATTGAATATATTCTTGCTCCTCAAATTTTGAGCAATAAATGCAAGTAATTGCAATTAATATCTCATGATGGTGGCATGGTAGAACACGCATGGAACATCATGAGCATAATCAGTGAGATCCTTTTGGAGTGAACACATCACAAGCATGTCGGAGATCTCTTTTCTACACTGCCACAAAGTTGACTGAATCAAGTAGCAAACTAGTTACAGCTGAAACCAAAAAGCCAGTAAAATTGAAAACTAAAGCACGACGAGTCACTTACTTCGTATCGTGATCGCAGAAATGAGCCTAGACTGGAATTGATTGATATTGTGCAATTACTGTATCAACTTGAGAGTTTTGTATTCTATACATTCAAGTGGGTTGATTTTTAAACAGTGTTATATCTAGTGATTGCATGCAAATGCCATTGATTTTTCTTTTCATTACTCCAACTTATATACAGAATGATTTCCTCGACGTCACGTCGCAATAACGTCAAGCATTGAATACGTTTGAACTTCTTTGTATAGATCGCGTGTTAAGTATTTGGCCGGAGTTATATAAGATATTTGAAAATTTCGCATATTCTATGTTTATTTTGATTGACGTACACGAAATTCGACTGTCTGTTTTTTTTTCCGATGACAGCTCCCTTAACCTTTCTTCACAGTTGGCAAGATGATATGGCACCTATACAACATAACGAGCACAACACTCCCGTGGGAACTTACAGCTTGAGAAGTTGGCTACATTTCACACCTCTAGCAAATCAGATCACAACAATATAAGACCTCCCTACGTCTTCCCCTGCCCACTCACTCCGTCCGTCGAGGACGCAAGTGGAGCTTGGTATGAAGGGCAAAAGCCTTCTCATTCTTTCTCTGTTTTTCCATGAGCACCCTCAACTAATATTCTTTCCCTGCCACCCTACTGGGTAGTGATACAAATAGTTGGACAGACAACGAAGCGAAGGGTGATGAGAAAGTGAACATGTGGCGATGATGCGATATTTAAGTTTTTATACCTGAAATAATTTCTTGGAAAAAGTTACATCGGTTGCTACTTGTGAACGAGTATAACTAAGCTGTGTGACGATACGTCACAAGAAAATATCCAATTGCTTGATCAAACCTTTCATTGAAGATCAAAAATATTTCGGAATAATATCGACCTATTAATAAAATTGAATGAACTATTCGACAGAAAATATCAGTGATTTCAAATTGTGAGGAGAAAAAATGTAAATGTTGAGATACAATGAGTGATAAAGTGAAGAAACTCTATGTCTATACGGCCAATACTTGAACCATAGTCCACAGCGATCACCTAATTCGTGACTAAGATGAGAGAAAACAAGAACCATTCTCAGTCAAAGAAAATTATGAATAAAATGGTACACATATAACGTTGAAATATATTCCGTTAACTAACTAAAAAACACATCGAATACAGCATTCCATTCTGTATAGTCGAAAGTGTACGACAATGATTGAAAGACTACTTTAGGTGAGCGTAGTATCTAACTCGTCCAGTCGAGTGATTCCAGACTGGAAATGTAGCGTGCTGGTGCACTCACCAATGTACTGGAACTGGAACGCCAGCTAGCACACTTCACTGTCTGTCATGTGCGATCCGAACGCACACGCTTCGCTGCGATATACCACAGAAGAGAGTCGAAAGTACGCCCACGAAAGAGCAAAAACGTTACACTAGCAAATGACGATACACGTCACTTCTATTCATAGTTTTAGTTTCTAACCTTATTTCTCGAACGTATTGAACCACTGATAGAACCAAATGTTCATAGATATTATATTATGCATTTCATGGTATTTTATTTATTTCAAAACATTTTACGGTAGTAGATGGTAGGATTTTAATTCCGTGAGATATAATATGTTACATGGATTGAGAGTTTTCAATGATCTCCATCAGGGACTTGAAGTGAAATATCAATTTCGATTCCAAGTTTCCATGTAGACAAGATGATATCCACACGAATATGTCACTCAATCCAACCACGTGACTTTCTTACTATAGCGTGACTGTGAACATGATATGATGCAAACTATATGCTATTCGAAGTAGACCAAGTGAAGTTGATTGCAGTATACGTATTGATAATCTCAGAGAACACCGCCCCAATAGATTCTCGATTGTGAGCCAAACATCGCAATTCGCGAAGAACTTGATTCAATCCTTCGGCCGAGTCTCATGATTTTAAATTATAATATTCTGAGCTTTATAGGCGAAGGTGTCTTCACAATGAATTGGCGACATTTTACTGCCGCATTCATTATTTCAATAAATTGAAAAGTTACATAGCATTATTGTTTCAGAATAACTGATTTATGTTTTCGATAATTACAAAGTGTTGCAAATGCACCCTAATTTGTCCCATTACCGCGGCCTAACAAGTATTAGAAACAACGTAAATACGTGCCAGTCAATAAATCACTTCCTGCCATCTCATTACACATCGGTGCATTTCATATTACATTGTTTCGTGACACTAATACAGTGAAAAAATACATAACAGGTAAAATTAATTAAATGTCTCCTGTGAGGTATAGCGGAAAGAGGTTGTTTGTCTTGGTACATGGTAGGGATGAGACGACTATTTGTAGGTATAGGAAGTGTACGGTAGCCACAATGAATGTGCTGGGGTGTAATTGGCGTAATTAAACATTCAAGTTAAGGGTTGTGGAGAGAGGGAGAGAGAGAGAGAGAGAGAGAGAGAGAGAGAGAGAGATGGGGAGAGGGAGGGAGGTGGATGGAATGGAGGTGGATAGGAAGGAAGAAGTTCTTGCATTTACAAACTGCATATGTAATTGCCATGTATCCGAGTTGAACATTACACCAGACTAAAGAAAATGTCCAGTAAATAAGTAGAGTACTAGACCTATTTATACCGAATTCTGGCTATTTACATTGTCATCGTGTTTTCTCTAATGAACAACAACAATAGTTATACGAAATAATTAACTTGATGCAATATTGTTTTGTACAATAGTTATTTTAATGTAGTTATAATGAGCTGCAAAATGGTAATAAATGATAAGAAGTAATCTAATCTGCTTCGGTGCGGAAAAGGTATAATTTATTGCCCCCGAACGTTGTATCAATCTCACTTGGGATATCACTTGGGAAATGTTCGGAAATGAACTAATTATTTTATTCAGTTATTATTGGTGGTTGTTTTCACTCTGTCAAGTGATACATTATGGTGTCTAGCCCACTGAGTCACAATGTGGTTTGACTCAAGGGCTATTATCATAGCATCTAGTACAGCATATGAGAATCAGCGCAATTCCATATAAAATATTCCTATAACTAGGAACACGCAGAATGTGCGTTGTGAGATGAGCGTAGAAGTATGGAAATCTGGAATTGAAAAATACTCTGTCAGCTCAATCTACATCTACAGACCATGGACTACTTCAAACGCTGAAAACCCTTACCTGCAACTTGTTGCTATTTATAGAGCAACCTGTCGCATATACACTTTGCATTAGATGTTTTGACCCTGATATTCGATAAAATATATACTTTTATTGCGTTTTCTTCGTTATGTCTCATCCGATTGTTGTGCAAATTATTGAAAATGTGTACGATAGTTGTTTTCATATCCGAAATGAATTTAAAAGCTTTTGAAACATTTTCGTTTTGAAGTATTTTTCTCCTGGGTTATTCTTATGGGGATTTTCCAAACTTTCCAATTTTTTTACGGGTAAACTGTTCCACCGATTTTTCTGAAAAACAATCCCAACCTATTCTGGTGGTGTGAGGCCAATATTCGAAAAACGTTTGCAGTCGATTGGTCATGTTTCCTGACCTGTATGCCACGTAAAAAATTACACACACAAAAAAAATGAAAATCAAGCCCAACATTTTTCGGTATATGGAATGAAAATCTTCGCTACGCTCATCTAATAATCGTACTATGAATTTTTCACACTCAACATAAGTCCGATGGTCGTTATGGTCAAAACTAAACATTTAACTTTCACTAATGATTTCATTCATTCATTTATTTACATTTATTTACTATAAGCATTATATATTGATGATCAAATTGTTCTTTTATACATGATTTTTTCTCAGTATGCCTATACTTCATTTAACATGTATTTTGATATGAGAATAATAACGTTCCAATTACATAGTTCATACACTTTCAGACATAAATTTGTCTCATATTTGATTCAGTAGCCTCACATACATGTATTCTGATATGAACCAGCTTTTACTTATTGTTTTAATTTAGTTTGAGTTTCTATGACATGTATTCCAATATAATCATTTGTAATCAGTATTTAGGATTGAATTGGAATATATGTAGGCTTACATGATATAAATAACTGGATGTCTTATTTTTCTTCTGAAGTGATGATTGCATTCCAATTGAAAATTGATAACGGACGATTTGGTGGAAGGGCCATTGACTGGTGGGAGAGCAGTGTTTTTATGGATGAGCGGTGTGTTCGTGGAATTTTCATTTCGATGAGTTAACTCGTTAAAGGTACACGTTATTTGATAATTCACATCAATTATAATCAAGCCACGCTCTTCAAGAAGAGCTACATGGTCTAGCCCCCACGACTTTTACCCGTCCCCATATACCGGGCTGAACCTTCAATCGTGCGTGGGCCCCAACGCAGCAGCAAAGTCGTTTCAATTTCAGTAAAATAGTCAGAATAAACCTTCCCCCACTTAACCTCATCAATAATGATATTCAAAAACGGTGAAAAATATTCAAGAAGACAAAAGCCCTTCAAACAAACCCTAACCAATTAACAAAAACGATCCTTCTCTAACGGAGTTATTAGCTTATTTCAGATTGTTGTATTTCGATAAACTGATGGCATCAAAAGGCTATCAAAACATCGTTTCGAGAAAACCAGAATGCAAACTCGTTACTGCGTATTTACCGAGGCCATACGATGAAAGGCATCTTTTAACCCTCCTGAGCAAGAAATGCGAGAACTCTGTTGGGAAGATATATCACTCTGGGCTAATTCCTATAGTAGTAAAGCTGCATACTGGAAGCCGCTGCGCCCACACTCGCATTCTGATGGCTGATTAAAATACTCGGCTCAGGTGACATTGAAAGTTGTCTGTTTGTTGTTTTCGATGCTCACCATGGTCATCGAGCTTCTGGCTTATAATTTATTCCCATTCAGATATTTGTTACCTCTATTTGTTACTCGCTAGCGATGGTCTGTGTCTCACATATAAAATACCTCATTGTGAATGAAAATATTTTGAAATAAGTTCTGTCATACTCTCTTTTCAAGAGTTGCTTCTGCAAGAGTCCAGAACTTTGTCCAATGTTGATAATACCAATTCTCTGTTTATGATGAACCTTTCGATCATACTCAAAACTGCAAAATCAAGGCGCTAAATTTGGTTCTTACAGAGATAACGGACAGAGTATTTTCAATATTATTGGTTCTTGAATGTTTTCAGTTGTTTTCACTTCAAAATGAACACTGTATTCTGAAAATTAGGATGACGACAGCGTTTATTGTCTGCTCACCTCACCTACAGCTGAGTGATTAGGAGGTACAAATGAGCGAGTGATCATGACAATATCGAGTGATGATAAACGCAGAACCTTCACAAAATCCCATGCCTGATGCACAACTCAGAACCCACGCCCTACACGGGAACTCCATTCTCTGAAGGTGTGCCTCAGTTGAATAAGTTATCGAGGGCGACTGTAGGAACAATTTTATCATCAAGCAATCATGAACAATTGATATAGACAGAACACAGGATTTTTAGAAGATATGTATATATTTAGGCATATATATTCAACATGTTCATGGATGAATGACATATAAAATTTTCTATTCAAGTTGTTCATTTTGATTGAATAATCTACTGTAACAAAAGAAGTATGTAACGACTCAAAACCTACAGTCAATAATGAAAACTATGATGAAAGAACACATGATTGGTAATTATGAGTTCACATTGATCTAATTAGGTATTATTTGGACCAATTGTTTTTATATCAATGATAATTTCATGAAGCAAGTTGAACATATATCCACCTCACTACTAGTAGACATTCACATGCATTTCCGTGACAATAATAGTTACTATACTAGGCAAACGCAGGATGTGCGTTGTACGATGAGCGAGATGTCTATATAAATTATAATCGAAAACTCTACAAACCTTGATCATTTGAAATGAACTTCATCCGATGTCAATGAATCTAGAAAGCCGTGACTTCGACAATGCAACATTTTTCAACTAATATTTCTATCTTTTCGATTAATAAAATACATGTATTATATTATTCTCTCCGAAACGGCTGATCCGAATATCAAACCAAATTGTTATTCATGTATATTATTCTCGACGTGTTCACATTTGTGGAAAATTTGAATCATATTGAAGAGATTTTATTTTTCAATTTTTTCCGCTCAGCCAAATCTTATGGGGTTTTTAGAAACTTCTAAATGATATTTCTCAAAAATGGTCCAACCGATTAGACCTCAAAACTATACAGTTCTAAGTTGGATAAGTTTGAATATAAAAAAAAGTTTCATGTCGACCGGTCAAACCCTGCGACCTGTGCAGTGCTACAAACGAACAAAAACAAAAAAAAACAAAAAACGCACAGACAAAGTTCCGTAAGAGTTCAGTGGAAATCTTCGCCACGCTCATCTAATCACGACTACACAATAAAATAAGCCAAGTTAAGCCAAAATTAAGCCAAGTTAAGCCAAGTTAGGCTTGGTATTTCAAAGAGGTTCTGCGGATAAGTGCATATTCATAACACCTCCTAAACTTGATTCAGAAGATTAAAAAAGAATATTTGTGTGTATCCGTTAGTAAATGGATCGATACAGCCATTATCTGAGAAAAACTTTGTATGTGAGGAGTGGGCCTACAGTGATTTACAAAATCACAATTACTTACTTGTAATACGATTACCACCGGGCCAGTCCATCCAAGACTGGGCAATACGAGACCATCCATCCAAGACCATCCATCCAATACAAACTAATCCGAGACAGGACCAATCAGTACTGAGATATCCAAGAGCGACCCATTCAGGACTGGACTATTCAAGACGAGGACACAAGAACGAATCAATCAGGACCGAGACATCCAAGATCGGTGCATTGAAAACTGAGGACCAAGACATCCACTTTCGGAGACATTCCAGGACCGGGCAATTAGAGATCAGAGTCTATCCAAAAGTGGGACATTCAATACCAGCCATTCATCACCAGGATATCTGATACCGGGTCATCCAAGACCGGGCCATCCAACACCAAGCCATCCAAGAATGGTTCATCCAACACTGGGCCATCCAAAAACAGGCACCGTGTTGAAGACAGTAAAAAAGCTATTTTGCTACTTCACTAGAGCACCACCACAATACATACTCTACTACTATTTATTTCTTTACTCGAGTTTCTTTACTCGAAAAGCCAGTGGTTCACGGTCTACACCTCTGCGATATATACCTATGTAAACTTAAGGTCTCATATAGTGGACGATAAAGCCGTATTGAAATACAACCGAAGAGAAATTTATTCCATCATAAACTCGGAACTGGCATATTTTGTACATACGCACTCCAGGTTCAGTCTATAAACAAATTAGCGATAAAATATGCATAGATTTCATTCAATTTTTTGGTTTTGATGAAAAATCATTCTATGCTACAGCAAGTGTACGCGATTATATGGTGGAACTATTTTTGAGTGGGGTGTCCTAATCTGTCCATACACATTTCAGCTCTCCTTGCTTCTCACTCTATCATCATAGTTCTACACGTTGGCACTTGTTTAAAGGGGTGAATATAAAGACGGTCTGATTTGAGAAAATGGTGAGGATAATTGAATAGTTGAGAACAGCTCGAAATCACTTGAAAGAACTTATGAAATATATATATATATATACCGGTAACACTGGCGTCGGAACCAGGAGGGGCAGGGGGTGCAATGTTCCCCCCCAACTTTTGGCCGAGGGGGGGCAAGGGGGGGGGGGGGGGGAAGAAAAAAGTCTTGCAAGACACAATTTGAAAAGACGAGAAATAGAAAAGACGAAAAAAAGAGGGAAGAGAGAAGGAATGAAAGGAAAAAAAGAAAGAGAAGGAAGGAAAGATGTGGGCCTGTATAGATAGATAAAATCGTACATCGATTCATATTTCACATTGCATAGAGAATCAAATGTCAGATGGGCACCTTCAGTTTTAGGAGAAAATTGATTTTTGCATCTAAATCTCATCTGAAACACGTTGAACCATATTAAAAAAGGTGTGTTTAGAGGAATTTGATGTAGACCTACTGTTTCGAAATGACAGCTCTGGTAAGTAGTTTGTGAGTTAGCAGAAATCGACGAACAACCCTGAGCTTCTTCCAGATGTAAATTATTCATTACCATTTTTTTCAAATTTTGTAAATTTCCAAAATTTCAACAGTCATAACAATGACAATAAAGTGAAATGGAGAAAAGGAACTTCCAATGAGGGTCGTCTCTAGGGGTGCGCAGAGAGTGTGACTGCCAGAGGCGTCAAATTTAAGGGGCGCTATCGGCGCACATTCGTAACATTCTATCAATAATAATATTCCATGAATCATATTATATTTTACTGATGCATCATTGGGTGGAGTGAATGTTATTATTCGATCAGCATTGTTATCGAATGATATAGATTAATTTAGCGTTTTATTTTCTTGGATCAGCCATTCAGCAAAACTAGCTCTTACCACACTAAAGAATTCATGAATTCCAAAAATTTCGTGTAGTTCCCAAACCCGTAGAATCGTATTTAAAAAGATAAATTTTCGAAAATTTCCCTGCGGGGCTTGATTCCTCCCTCACTTGCATTCACTTTCACTATGCGCATACAGTTTTTGGGGCTCATAATTGAGTCCTTGCCCGTGGTGCTAAAATGAGCCAGAACGACCCTGCAGTTACAATAACTATGATTGGCAAATATTTGCCAATATTCTAGCAAATATTTGCTAGAAGTTGGAAAACCTATAGTTCTCCAAAACAGTTAATTAAGTCATCTAAATCTTAGCTGAAACACGTTAGATCGTGTTAAAAAGGGGTAATTTAAAAATAATCCCTGCGGAGCTTGAAGAGTTTTTTCCCCCTTTGCCCCCTGCGGGTCGCAGGCCTCGCGTTAACTGGCCCTTGTACAACTGTTCTTATATAACATTTTCTTTTCCAAACTGAGATCACCCCATCTTGGTATTTCCAGTATTTTTCCCTTCTATCCTGAAAATTACCCAAATGTTATTGAATATGTGGCACCCCATACTTCCTTCCTCCGCGGGTCGCAATTATTGAGCTTGCCTCCCCCAACTTTGAAAACGTTCCGACGCCCCTGGGTATATATATATATATATATATATATATATATATATATATATATATATATATATATATATATATATATATATATATATATATATATATATATATATATATATATATATATATATATATATCTTTTTCAAGAGTCTGCCGCCATCCACAAACAATGGATGTCTTGAGCGACAGAAAATGAATACTTTCAATGAGCCTAGATAGAATGATAGTTTCTGTTAATTAAATCATTTATAAATGAAGGAATAAATACTTGAAGAAGTAAAACGATGTATTTGTTATGAACTATAATAGGATCAGCAAATAGAATATTTTTGAGAAGGGAAATAAATATGACGAATGCAATACAAATGATTTGTCAGAGTGTGTACCGAACACTATGAAACGGGTGATAACTCAAACTCATCTCCGAGTTGGTACTGGGGAAATATATTAGAACTCGAATCTTTCGATATTATGTTTAACTAAGAAAATCGGGGCTGCTTTATCTTAGCGATGTGCAGAGTGAAAATGACAATTTTGATAATTTTCTGAATTCACTCGATACATTTTCATCTCAAATTATCCGAATAGATTGACCTGCATACTATAAGCATATAACTTCAAGTTGGGATATGTGAAATGCAATGTACATAAAAGTTTTTATGGTGATCGGTTGAGGCACTGAACGAACTGAATTACAAGCCTACGATAAAAAAATATAAAAACGAGACGCAATACTTTTAGTATACGGCACAAGAAATGGAACTCATTACACATGCTGATCGAAGCAAAAAATCATTAGAGAAAACTTTTCACAAAATGAGCTGAAAATAACAGTTGCATTCAATTGAGTCAATTCGAAAGAGTAAAATATGCCATAATTCGTTATATGCTAGGGCCTTTATGGCGATAATGCATACAAATCTTTTGCATATCAATTATGCAAACTATTATCAAATCAGACTCCTCTCAACCACTCTTATCCAAAGTGTTATTCTGTTCTACAAAAAACTCTTATGCCAACCAAACTGGATAGTTAACATTTTTGCTGAGCAAGAAATAATATAGAGTATGTTCTTTCGCATTAGCCAATGTGTCATATGGAGCGCTTGGAATGACACCAGTCTCATGAAAATTATTTCACTCAAAGAATTCAGTGAGGATGAGCTGCTGGTGAATTATGTTGAAAATATTCGAAATCGCTTTTGAATTGATAATATTTTTAAATTTTGATGCTTTTATAGTATGTCAACATATCGCGATCGGTATTCCATAGACACGTACAGCTGGGCTCATTTTCTGTTCATGATTTAGTTCATATTTTATTCACTCCAATAGTTTTCAACAAAAGTCTCGTTTCTTTCAAGATGTATGAATCGGCAAACCAACGCAACCCTTAATAGATCTAGATTCCTTTGATGAAAGCAGGAGCAATTGCCAAAATATTGTTTCCTAGCTGTTGTATTCTGTATTCGTTCTTATATCCACGTCTTTAATAATTTGACGTTCTGAACTTCGAATGTTTCATTTTTTCATTCTGAAATTCCAGATTTATTACAAAATGTGTTGTAATTTTCTGCTGGCCTCACAAAAAAAACTATAAGAGTTATAAATATGGCACAATATCAATCAAAAATAGTTATTGGCTCAGTAAACATTAATTTGACTTATTTCACATATATGATTTCTTTTTTATAGCCTTATGCGAAGTGAGGTCACAGAATAAGTTTTTCAGTAGTGTATCATAAAAATATGTCTAAGAAATACGCCGCCAGCTGCTGGCCCTTGGTAGAACCTTTTTTATGAGAGGTGATATTTCGACAGTATATCTTTGGCCTACCATTCCATACGTATATCATTATTATATTATTACAGACGCTCTAGATATTCGACCCGACTTTTCTCACAGACCTGAGTATCATAGTTGTTATATTTTTGTTCAAGTTGTTATATTTTTATATATAGAACTCAACGACTCGCTATACTGATGACTAAGATATATTGGCGTTCGTGAATGATGAATGAGGTGATGAGAAGATGAGATGTTTCTCTATATTCGAAGTTCTTAATAATGTATAGGAGATGGTCATGGCAAATTGTTAAGGAACCATCTCAATATTCACAATAACGGTAGAGGAAAACCATAAAAAACATTCGTCAAGATAGTCGACCATCGAACCCCGGCCACATGGATATAGCGTGCTAGCCACTGGTTCGTTACATATTGCTTCAAATCATTTTTTGATATGGATGTGCGATCACGTCACAACATTTGTGGCAGTGAAGTAGAGTCATGTGTTATAAGCTCACATTGGTGCCAGGTTAAAAGATCGAAAACGGATTATGTGACAAATTTTTCATGCCCTTGAACACATAAAAAAAACACTTGGCAACTCAGAAGCAAGTTTTCCATCCGTCATCAAGCCATACTCAATTGATAGCATTCTTAAGTCCTGTAACTTTGTATAACAGTTAGTGAGGATGAGGAGCTCGGCACCTGAATTGTCACCACTCACTTCAGTGAAGTATTGCGTGTTTCGAAAAAGATAACTATAACATAAAAAATAGCTTGAACTTTATTGGAAGAATAAGACAAATGTGAGACTTGATATATGAGAAAATATATTAGACGATAAGATTTGTGCTGAATGGTAGAGATTATCATGAAAATACGAGCAGAGAAAAACTGGCATTTTAATTATCCTGTAATTGATGTTTTATACAGATTATTACCAGGCATCTTGGAATTTCAAAATACCCGGCACACAACTAAGTTACACATGACTTTTTCAATCAATGTTTCAGAGTTCAAAGATGTGAGTTCAGTTCTCACATAAACCAATTTGTACGTATTGAAGATATGATTATAGGTAATGTATTTTGGAAATTTCTATGACTCATACTGGTCAACAGTTGAAATCGAACTATGATATTTCACTATATTGACTGGAACTCCCCTTGCACTTTAATAAGAATTTCAGTATGAATATACTATCATATGTATGCTATGATATGTGTGGAAAGTGTGATATGTGTGTGCTATATATAGTATGCTATCATATGAATAACAATAATATGATATTCACTGATAAGCAATATTCATTCAAAAAAGAACACAAAAATACATTTACTCGAACGGAGTCGATCCTGACCATACGGAAGTTGTTTTCTAGGGTGGTTTCTGAAATACGTAGTCTTCAGAAGAGGATTTGAAACTTTTTGCGGAAACAAATAAAAATGTGAATAGAACCACGCGCTGCCATTGAAAATGTGAGAACTACGCAAAACGTTGGAACCGATCAAGCAAATAATCTGCAGGACGAGCCATGAACTACGTGGATCACAGTAGACAAATGGTTATGAATAGATTGAAAGCCACTCTCGCCTGGCTTAGTCAACAGTTCTGCATTATTCATTTAAATCAAGTCGGGCTTGAGTTCGATTGCTGTATAAGACATTATTTGTGTTGTGAATATCTTCCATCACTCCTCCGATCATTTGTATCATCAGGTCAGCCGCAATCATTTCAATTTTAATTTTATAAATTAGTTCTCTTTTTTATCCCAAACTCCTGAAGTTCTTAACCCCCGTGAAGTTGGCCACGCACATGTGCGAAATCAAATGTTGACAAATGTCATTCGTTAGTGCTTCGTTAGTGCCGCAAATAAAATCGTTAGTGCTATTATAGTGCTGGCACCAATTTACCAAATACATGTGCGGGGCCAACTTCACGCTGGCCCCGCACATGATCGGAAATTGAAATTTTTTGACGTCATCATCTTAGATTGTGTTAGGTCTGGTTAGTGCCCCAGAAATTATCGTAAGTGCTAGCTCAGTTTGACCATAAATTAGTTTCAAAAATCGATATTCAATTTAGCGACGGTGCTATCAATGCGCGGGGCCAACTTCACGCTGGCCCCGCATATGATAGAAAATGTTTTATTTTTCGATGTCACCATCTTAGATTTTGTTAGTGCTGGTTAGTGCCACACAATTTATCGTTAGTGCTAGCTTAGTTA
>OU015463.1:31509916-31582416 GCA_907164805.1 Brachyptera putata | reverse complement strand
ATATTTATGAATGTGCATAAGGTAAGGCAAAAGTTTGTTTTGTGTTAGCTCTAGAAATTTGACGGTTAGTCATTTTATAGATGGTTGGAAGATTATACGAACGGTAGGAACGCTATTTGTTATAGCGACAAACTCTCTCTCTCTCTCTCTCTCTCTCTCTCTCTCTCTCTCTCTCTCTCTCTCTCTCTCTCTCTCTCTCTCTCTCTCTCTCTCTCTCTCTCTCTCTCTCTCTCTCTCTCTCTCGCTCGTTCGCTCGCTCTCGCATCTATTTGTAAATTTTGCATCATAGTAAACCTGTCGGTAATGCGTGGCTGTTGCCTATCTCTACTAACCCATCTTATGCTGTGCGATTGTGATACTGTTGTATGATGTCGGCACTCTATGATCAAGTGCACGACCTAGTCACAGACTGATTATGTGTCTGCTTTAGTCGTGCCATGTACTGCAATGTGCGGGTGGCATTCACTTGTCGCTCTCACATATAAATGTCATCATCAAAACATTTGTATTCAAGCTGCAGAGCAACATGTATTAGCGTCATATTCACGTCATCCTCTCGCAACAATGTGTGACATGCTCTCGTGGGTGGGATATCCATCATTTTCATAACGTGACAAAAAGATTACCAAAAAAAAGTAAATAAAAATATCATGATAAAAAAATCTGGAATCGTCAGTTGTCTGGATATATTTTTATTCCATGGAATACAGTTTTTTTTAACTTTAAACGAGAAAAGCATCATGTAAATTTCTCGTAATGGCAATGGCGTACACAGACTATAGGCCTATATATAACTTAGGTATATAGTTGCACTGAAAAGGTTTACTGCAATCCTCTGTGGATTAATATAACCCTTATAAAGTCATGTCGTATAGAATGAACAATTTGTTATACATAGTTCGGAACATATTTCGGACTAAACCTTTGTGAAATTGCATTGTAAGCACTACTAGTTTTATGTGTGTCTATATACCAGACTGTATGTACACTTGCGGGCACATAGAATGGTTTGATCCAAAATTTCAATTTCAATTTCGGATCAAATCTACGCACATTTAGCGTATAATTCTTACGCAGACTATGCGTGGAGTACATATGCGCATTGTCTTCTAGTTTTAGTGCTTATAACGTCAGTATTTTATACTCAGGATGCATTTTGATGTAGCTCGAGCAACCATTTTATGTGACCGCAACCTTACAATCCAAGAGAGAAAACCTATATACACACGAACTATGCCTGAGCTGCTTATTATGTTATGTGCCAATAGGCCTATATAGTGAAAACGTATGCCGAACTTTGGCGATAGCATTAGGCCTACAGTATCTCAGTGTATATATATCGGCTCTATATGTTTATTTTACAGCGTATCTTTATTACTCATAAAAAACAAAAATTTCCAGGATAAACGCCGGTACATTATAGGATGTCAGAAATGCTTATAGAAAATTGTCCCCTTTCATATAATAATCTATGTTTTTTCAACTAAGCTATGGGTAACACCGTTATATCGCTGATTTGCCTCTAATCTGTTATGTTGGTTCATTGGTGATCTTGGCCTTATTCGCCCAATATCCGTGCGATTGTCAACGCAACGATATGTCACCTAATATTGACACAAACGGACCGCTGAATCCATGATATCTCAACTAATAACAACACAACGTCTGAGAAGCAAAATGTCATCTCATCTAACATGTGATGAGAGGCTATTTCATACAATACTTCGGAATGGTTCTATATATATATATAAGCTCCAACCGTCGAATGTCACCAATTGCACTTAAAAAACAAATTATTGAAGACAAATATTGAGGTGTTGATTGTCAATGATAAAGGTGTCGAAGATATTTCGTGGGAACAGGAAATATACGAAAGGGGGATTCAAATGAGAAGTATATGTATATATACATATACATATACATATACATATATATATATATATATATATATATATATATATATATATATATATATATATATATATATATATATATATATATATATATATATATATATATGATGTTGTAGCTTTTCAAGGCAGCCATTATGTGTAATTATGTCTTTCACTGTAAATTTGCCTCTTTGAAAAAATTCGGTAAATTTCCCTTTTTTTTATATGTTTGCGGTCCAATGGACATAAAAATATTATCGCGACGTTTCGAATACATTTTAGTATTCATCTTCCGGCGTTGTTACTTTCTAGAGAGTCGGTAATCGAGTTTACTGACTCTCAAGAAAGTAATATATATATAGGCCCTATATATATAATATATTATATATATATATATATATATATATATATATATATATATATAATATCTACCATTTATTTTAATCCATGTTTATGTTTTTTTTTGTTTGTGTTTTAAATACTGTGTGTAATTTGAACTCTCTTATTCTATCTTGGACTTCCTATATGATTTTCTTTTGAATATTCCATTTTATGTTGTCAATCCACTCGGATAAAAATGAGAATAAATGAATGAATGAATACAATATATATGGGCCTATATAGGCCTATACAATTGCACGATTTTTTAAAATCTAATAGGCCTATATATTTCTTATTAATAAAAATCAATTCTCTCAATATAATAATGAATTCATACGCTTGAGTCATTTATATTATTCTTTTGTCTTACTCTGCATTTAATTATCCTCAATAGTATCGTTGGCAAAATCTGAAATTCGAGCTTATGAGGAAAGTGCTGTACCCACACATATTTGTTTTACTCTGATTGACGCACGAGATGATACACAATTCTGATAATTGTTTTTGGAAGAAAATATCAATTAAATAATAATTTCTCTATGATATTCAACACGATCTATACGTGAGTTATTGAAAAATTGGTTCAATGTTATCAGATAAATCGCACAAAAATGTAAATCAAAATAATGAATATAACGCAAAGATAAAATTCCTTTTACCGCCACATTTGTATTATATTTTCTCAAATTTGATTATCGGATGTATCTATGAGTCGCGTCTTGACCCACTGGTCTCACAATCAAATCTTGATGGTTCTGATCACTGCCAAAATTTCTGACGATGAGAAACAGAGATTAGTCGGTACTGCACTTTGGAACACGCGTACAAGAAACCAAATCAGCCACGCAGATACGAGAAGAGATAAAACAGAGACGATTACTTTGAAGATGCAGATGTAGTCTTGAAACACACACACACACACACACATACATATATATATATATATATATATATATATATATATATATATATATATATATATATATATATATATATATATATATATAGGATATATATAGGCTATATATATATTGAGGATAATTATTATTTCGGGAATAATCATCGTGTTGAATTGAATAAGACATTTTAATACTTAAAATGTGATTTTATTCGACGTTTCAAGCTAATATTTAGCCCTTTCTCAAGAAAAATATATAAACGAAACTATCCTCTCTAAAATCAAGAAGTAATATACAAATTAATCAACCAAAACATATTATTGAAAAAATCACTGCGATGATGATCTTCTTTCTGCTAGTTGGATCACTTAAAGCGTCATCATGGTGGCTGTATGCTCCTAGATCTCAAATCATATGCTGATATTGTTGTTGTTGTTGGAAGTGCTCTTGACGGAAGTTTTTCTTCTTTCTTTAAAGTTTCTGATGCTGTATTCCATCCATTGGGCAGTTTGAATCCATCATCATTATTGAATTTTGCAGGCCGTTTCCATATTTGTAACGATTCCGCGATATATCTCGGCAAACGTAACGTCTCTCTAACTAATAATTTTGTTTCATCATATAAAATGTTATGTTTCACACCATTCTCATGTGATAGACCATGTTTTCAACGCCAGATAGATAAATTTTACCCGATTAAGCATGATATTTGTGTTGCTTTATCCTTTCTCGTATCGGCTTTTGAGTCCGGCCCACGTTTACAACACCACAGTCACATGGAATTTGGTATCCCCCAGATTTATCAAGACTATACTCAAGACGTCTCTATGTTATACTTATGAAGTAGTTTCCATATCTTGTCTGTAGTACCTTGTACAAATGGAAGGTAAGCTGTACCAACACTTTTATTGTCTTACTTTATTGCATTAGTGGGTTTCCAAGCTATGGCTGATTCAATTAATTCCTCATTATACCCATTAGCCCTGAAGGTTCGTTTCAGATGGTTCATTTCTCCATCAATGTGTTCTTTATCTGAAAGTTTTCTTGTTCTCGTTATTAGGGAATTCGAAACTGAACGTTTCCGTGATGGATGATGATGAGACATGGCGTGTAGATACCTGTTTGTATGTGTAGAAATTCTGAAGACTGTGTGGTTTAAGGTGCCATCATCGTTTTTCTTCAGCAATACATCCAGGTTTGCGGAATCCGGTTGTTTTCTTCAACTTCCATGGTGAATTGAATATTTGAATTCAATGAATTTAGATGATTCAGAAAATAAGTTAGCTGATCACTCCCGTGAGACCAGATAGCCCAGCAATCATCAATGTAACGTACCCAGCATTTTGGCTCGAATACGGCTGTCTAATGCATTGTCTTCAAAATCAGCCATAAATAAATTTGCTAGAAGAGGTGATGAAGGGGATCCTATTATATATATATTTTTATATTTTTGTTTTATTCTCGATTTCAGAAAGGATAGTTTCGTTTTCATATATTTCTTGAGAAAGGGCTAAATATCGAATAAGGTCACATTTTCAGTATTGAAATGTCTTTTTCAAATCAACACGATGATTATACCCGAAATAATAATAATCCTCGATATATATATATATATATATATATATATATATATATATATATATATATATATATATATATATATATGTATTAATATAGAATACGCATTTTATTATATGATATATAATATGTTATATTATATTTCACATATAAACGAACATGTTGCAAGGAGATGCTTAATTCGATAAATTTGTGCTCAATTGTATGTAGGCCCATAAATAGGTTTATACTTTATAATAAGTTTATATAAGTAGAACGTAGAACTTGTTTCACTGTATATATAAGCTTATCTATATACTTGTCAAGAATAGATTCACATGACGAACACAATAATCTTAATAATTGCCGTGAAAATAATTGAAGCGATAATCACGTGTGACGTTGACATTAAATCCAATTTCTTACGATGAGAGCGACCGAACTGACCAACTCATCTTACAAAAAAAAACTGTGTCCAAGAATATTTTAACTTGAACAGGATGCATGTTTGTCGAAAACATGTTCAAGGATGTAATTGTGAAATGGAAAGGACTATATAGGGTTGTTCTATTTAATATAACACGAGCTAGATAATAAAATCACGTAGTAAACAAAGTATTTTGATACTTCCTTTAGAAACAACTCGTCAAAGGAGAAGCAAAGGGTGTACGATATACCTATTATCATTCAGGGCAATAAAGGTGCCTATCCTTTCAGTAGACAACTTTTTCCTCTCTGGTGAATTTTAAAGTAAACCTTACATTATCTTTGTATGAAATTCGTTTTTCTTGTGAAAAATATTTTCGGTTTTAACCCTTTTTTTATCGAACGAAAGCGAAAGGGTTGTTGTATTGTGTGTGACATTTGTTTGAGGAAGTTACATTTGTCGAAGAATTTGGTCGAGTTTCCGGGTAGGACACGTTACAAACGGCGTAGGTATAACCCAACCAACGAGGCAGCAAGAGCCTAGAAAAGACTGGTTTATCATTTGCATCATAAAGTTTCACTCTAGTGTTTAATACTGTTTTATTGACAAGAGAAGATGTATAGATAAGCGCAGGTAAGTTTGTAACTCTATAGTTGGTGAAGGTTTAATGACTATACATATACAAGAAAAAACTTATTTCATTTGAATTTGTTTATTTGACATCCTCACATAACTTAAAATGGGAGTATTCATGAAACGGAAAATAATAATGAAATGTCATAACATGATATATTTTGTAAAACATTTCATTTTAGATCGATTTCATACTTGTATATGGGAATGGTCTTGACACACTTATGAATACCATACTTTCAACCCACCGTATACTATATAATAGAAGTAAAAGTACCTTAACATGAGTATAGAGATTATTGTATCCATGTATTGTGTAATGAACATATGTGAGCAACACCAAATAAATTGTATTTCATACCTTTATTAAAGCCTTTTTTGTATCTTTTGAGATATAATAGGAATGTGGCGAAATAATCTTTCATACACAGGCTCCAATATAGTTTACAAGTTACGATATTGTTAAACACACTCAATCAACCTGGTTTTAGATAATCTCATCCATAAACTGTGGATGTCCAGGATTGCGAAAGGATTAAAAATGCAAAGCCAGGAACGCTGAAGTTTTGAATTGTCTATGATCAGCAATAAGTTAATCAGGGTTGTTACATTTATCAAGTCGGAAGATTAGTTATGGTTCGTTGCACACGACACGTCGTCTGTTTACTTTAGCCCTACAAGTAGAACCAGAACCCGTGTGCATCAGAGCCTTCTGTCATAACTCAGCATTTACAAACTACCAAAGTACACTCGCTAATAACATGTGCAAATAAGTGTAAAAAGTGGCCATGTGAGAGAAGTGAGGTGGAACCATGCTTTACCTCGCCACATGACTCACGATTGGACCGATTGATCAAAATAGCAGCCAATCAAAATCATCGTCTATTATTACCATTTAGAAATATGTATTATTGAATCTTTTCAACAGCCACGAGAATGGAAGTGTGAATGTACTTTTCTTAGAACCCACGCTAGGACGCGTTTAGGAAGGATAGTTCAGAAAATATCAACTTTGATTCTGGGATTATTATTAAGACTTAAATCTCGCGTGATAAATATAAATATATATGGGCAAACGTTTAGAATAGATTCATTCGATTGATTCACGAGGTTCAGTAATAGAAATAATATAAAACCTATCATGTAAAAATGTTTATTTCCAAAATGATTTATACTGTTAAGTAAAAACGGAATACGATACTATATTGTTTGACCATCTGTATTGGAAAGCATTCATTGCATGCATACACGCAGTACGGTCTTTCTTAACTGTAGAGACGTGAGCGATGTCAGAAATTATTTAAATATAGAAGTGGTTATATTAACCGAAAATATGATATTTATACATGGCATACGCCTATTAGATATCGTAAATAATATAATTTTGAAGCAATAATCGAAATGTAATTTTGTTTGAAAGTTTCCATTTTATGCCATACATATAGGCCTACATACATTTAAAAAAAATAGTCAAAGGCCTTATAATGTGGCTCCGTCAACTAATTAGGCACTGCTTTAGAAACTGCTTGATGTAACATTTGAACGTAGGTTTGAGTCCCGCATAAGACATGGACTTTTGTAAACGTCCTTACACATATCAACAGTTTCATTAGTTTCGTTATAACCTCTTCATTCGTACCCCCAAATAACTTAACTGATGATGGTGTTGTTAAGTAAACAATAATCATAATTCATGAAAAAAATATTATATATTGTATGATGCCGCCCCGGTGGCCAAGTCATCTATCGCTAGCTATAGGAACTGAAGTCACCGTTGGGCGTGGGTTCGAGTCCCGCCTGAGGCATGGGTTTTTGTAAACGTCCTTTCACCTATCATCACTTCATAGTTTCATTATCATCCGCTTATTCGTACCTCCATATAACCTAGCTGTTGGTGGGGTCCTTAAACAAAATTGAAATAAAATAAAGGAATAAGTATTGTATGATGTGTGTGTCAGTGTAAAAACATATAAATATATTCTGTTGTGTTCCATGAATAGAGGTCAACTTTTTATAACCTTTACTTTATTGGATACGTCCCCAATAATATAGTTTTTCGATGGCAAAATGTTATTCATTTTAGTCTCGCATTCGAAGGTTTAAAATATGAATAGATATACTTTTCTCAGCTTTCCATCAAACAAAATACATTTTCGATCCGTAGTTAAGGTGACCATCCGTCCCATTTTTTCCAGGACTGTACCGTTTTTCCGTACTATTCCGTATCATTTTTGAACTTGAACTGAACGCCAAATGTCCCGTTTCTTGTTGACAGTCCCGCATTTCACAAACATGATTGATAAAAATGATTTTATCATTCATTTCAAGTGATCAGTCTTCTTCTCCATTTTTTTTTATAAAGAAATTCAAGATTGAATACCACAATCCTGCATCTTATGGATTCAGGTTGTTGATATAAATCGATTCTTCTGTTTCAAATGCGAGTTATACATGTTCCTCTGAATACACGAGAAGTGAACCCTTGAATGCTTGTGAGTGAGCTAAAAGAAGAATAAAACCGCTGAAAATTACTTTGGATCCTGTCTCAGACCCCATTCACCCACGGTGACCTAGGACTGTGCTTTACTCATATTACTTTTTGATTTATAAAAATAATTGACGCCCTCCCTCGTCCGCCTCGAATCGAAATTTCTACGCGCGTGTAAACAAATATTAATGATACATTCAATTTTTATTTTAGTCAAGAGAAGTACTATAAAACTTGACTTCTGCTACAAGAAGTCCTTAAAGTGGTCCTTAGGCTTACGTATAATTTCCTTTTCTTCCCTTAACTAATTTGGTCCCGTATTTTTTTATATCAATTATGGTCACTTCATCTATGATGTGTAACACAAGACCAATACTTTAGGCCATAATTAAATTGCTTTTTTGATCGAAACTAGATAGACATACTCTGTATATAAGTATATGCTATCCGTCGAATGAATTAGCACCCCGATATAAAATATATCCTCTTTATTAAAATTTTTCGTAATAATTGACGAAACCTCTTGAAAACTTGTGTCAAGTTTAGGATATGGAAATAAATATTAATGCATACTATGATAGACTATCACCAATTATCAATATTGACATGGCGACCTCATTCTTCCTTGCTTTCCTTTCTGATTTCAAGCTTTTTTATGATTTTGTCTAAAATTTTATTGTTTCACTAATAATAGGCCTCTGTAGTAATCGATTTTGTCCGAAAACTAAGTCCAGTTTCATACTTATATATGGGAGCTATCTACATTTGAAAGTGAAAACTAAATGAGCTAATATAAATATAACATATACGCAAGTCGCTATATTTGATGTAATTCAGTATCCAGTTTTGGAATCGACCGCAGATAGTTATGCAATATAATTTATATGCCTATATATGTATATATGTAAGATAAGCTTGTGAAAATTGAAAAATTGGAGAAGCTGATTATTCAGTCACTGTTATTGGAATGAATATAGCCTAAATATCTCCTTTTTAATGAAATCATTCTACAATTAATATTTATTGATTTTGATTTTTTCCCAATTAGAAATGTGAAATGATTGGAGCCAAATTTCAGAAGACGTTTCATATGATTGTTTTTCACAATTTTGCTAGAGGAAAAATATTTCATATATAGGCCCTGTATCACAGCTCTATTCATTATAATATTCCGATCAAATAACGTGGGCCTATATCTTATCTAATGTTTACAATCTTATCCATTTTAGATTGGGAAAAGATGTCACAAATCGAATACTATTCTTCATTGTCCTAAAAGTATATAATAGCCTAGCGGAATGGAAAGTTACGTTAAGAATACATATACATGAATACATATTTTGTTTCATTTGTGTATCTTCCACTGTGATTATAATTGAATAGAAAACCAATCAGCATGTCAATTTTTACCATTACCAACGTGAGTTGCAAATAAGAAGAATAAGTGGACAGTTTCCAAGTACATGCTTCTCAGTCATATGTCATAAAATAGGTATAAACATGTGTATAATTAATAATGTATAATTAATGTATATTGTATGCACTTAATTCTGAAAGAGAGAAATTATCCTAGAGCAACACCAAGAACATGAAGAAGACAAAAATATCATTTAATCAATCTATACACGTTAGAAAAGCATATCAATAAATGTGACGACTTTACTTCACCTGTATTGACATCGAATAGATTTATCTGTGTATTAATTTTCAGCATAGAAACCGATACATTTTCTCATCCAACATCGCGAAACATATAGGCCTATACATATACAGCGTGTTCTTAGTTCGCGTAGACCCTAATACTAGAGTTGGAGCCGGTTGTACCAAGTGATGATTAGTGTATTAAGCAAAAATTAGCAAATTAACTTGTTATTAGCCTTGGTTATCTATGTTATTCTTGTACCTTAAGTAATGATTCACTAATTAATATTTGATCATCAGTTGGTACAATCGGCTCTAACTAGACCATAATGAATTAGTTTTGTGAAAATACTGATTGTTAGCTTTTCTTAAACGTCCCGTTTCATGAGAATGAACTTACAGCGTCGTGAGGCGAATTGAAATAATATGATATAAAAATGAAAATATAATTGAATAAATTGACCCAAAAATAATTGAAATAAGAATAAATAAATAAAGGTAAATAATATACATTTGCCTGATGACGGTGTACGTTCATTCACACTGAAACGTATAGCATTTGAATAAAAACCTTTTTTACCAACAATAGACTATGTTTTATATCTCTTCTTGAACATTTCTCATTCTTACTTTCAGTATTTCCGATTTGAGTGACTTGTGATTTCGACTGTCCGCTATCAGATAGGCCATGCACGCGACATGGAGTGCGCGTATAGCCCTTAGCCGAGACCGTCAACACAGGCAGTGCAACGATGATGAGCGGTCGGGCTCACTTTTAATGTCCCTCATAAAACAATTTAGTTGCTGTTAAATATACACTAAACTGTTCCTACACCCTATTGATGCATGCTTGATATGATACCGAACTTTATTACTACTACGACCATTAATATAAGTGGCTGATAACTTGTACTGAATAAAACTTACATTGTTCCTGTAAACAAATAACACAATTCAAAAATACACCATTTCGAATCACATTTTATTACACAATGATAGTTATTTAATAGGTGTTATATTGTTCATATAAAGCACATGTTGTTGAATGGGGTGGTATAGATATTGTATCTTTTTATAATGACCCTTTAAAGTTGTCATCTATATATTCCACTACCGGTACACAGCAGGTGTGAAACTTGTGTCTCTACGTCAATATCAATTAATATATATTTACACACACACACACACATATATATATATATATATATATATATATATATATATATATATATATATATATATATATATATATATCGATTGATGCTGGACCAACAACTTGAAATATCTGAAATAGTACGAATATACAATTAATATCACATTGACAAGAATGAAAATATTTTTCCATCATTTTCACAATTATAAATTTGAAAGATCTTTCTAGTAATACTTGGGCCCATGAATAATACATGTAAGATCTCTTTTACAATTCCTAGAATGCATATATATATATATATAAATATATATATATATATATATATATATATATATATATATATATATATATATATATATATATATATATATATATATATATAGGCCAATGTATATGTTCCCCTGTGGCTCAGGCAAATAGCTTACTGCCGTGGAAACTATAGTCAGGTCGAGCGTGGGTACGAGTCCCGCATAAGGCATGGGGTTTGTAAACGTCCTTTCTCGGTCATATATCACTTCATCGTTCCATCATCACCCGCTCATTCGTACCTCCGTATAACCTGCTGTTGGTGGGATCATTAAGCAGCATTAATCGGCAATAGGTACTTCATGACTGGTGGTTTTTGAAGGACGGAAAAATTAATTGTAATTTCCGAAATTAAGATAATGATTTCTGATTTTCTCTAAAATTGGTGAATTAATTATCGTAATTATTCGTTAAAATCTAGTTTCGGGGTTGTCATGTCCTTTAAGAAATATATATATATATATATATATATATATATATATATATATATATATATATATATATATATATATATATATATATATATATATATATATATATATATATATATATATATATATATATATATATATATATATATGGCCTATAAGACTATAGGCCATAGGACCTACATAGAGAGAGATGTATTCATATATATACATATGGGCCTTATAAGAATGATGGTATGAAGAAGTAAGTCGGTGGGTCTATAAAATAGTATATCAACAATCAATGCAACAACATTTGATTGCAACGTTTGCTAGTAAATTCGTTTAATGGTTGAAGAAGTGAGTCAGTGATGAGAAGGTCAGAGGTCAAGGCCGTACACGACGCGTATGGTAACACCGTAAGACAGTGTCGTAAAAATAATACTACCATGTTAATGTATATTTTATTATTTTACGACACCTCCATACACATCGTCTCTCTCTCTCTCTTTTTACGGCAACCGCGACACTCCGTTTCCGGATCGAGGCCGGCTAACGCGTGCATGCGGCACATTGCCACTTTTTTCCGCGATAGTAAACAGAAGAATTTTCATCAATGAAAATCGCCTCTCTATTGTTGATTTCACACTCACTTATTGAAATAATTAAGTAGGATGCATGTATTTTCATGACGTTGTGATTCATTTGAATTCTTTAAAGATAACATTTATTTTTGTTCTTTCATTTGATATAGTGTAATAATACAGTGAATAATACTCTTGAAACAGTGTAGGCCTACACTGTTTCAAGAGTATAGTGATAAACGAGTGAGTGCTCCGTAACAACATAGCATTATCTACAATATATCTGTAATGAATAATTAATGTTTCTATACCGACTTGTAGTGTTTCGATGTGTGTCAATTATATAATTGCAATGAAGTCTATCTATCACATTTCATTCTAGGGCCTCATATAAATAGTGGAATTAACAGAATTAAACATTTTATACATAATTATGACTATAAATTTGATTCAATTTTCATGGACTTTTCTGCAGCTATAAATTCGGCGTGTAACACAATGGGCGGTAAAGGTTTTGCATTTGCCTCTTCAACATATAACATTAATACATCAATATATTTTGGCATATAGCTCTACAAAACCATGCCTCAAATTTAAAATAGTCATGACCTTTGCGTACAAATATTTCTGTATCCAGAGTTTTCAGATAACATGGATGAAATATCACAACTAATGATAGATATTACATTTATTTATAAAGTAAATTTCTGAAACGGTGATCCAAAACAAAACGATCTTTGAATACGGCCCTTCCACCAAAACGTGGTGAAATCTGTTCATGAACTTACAAAATCAAGCTGTTATATACTTGCCATTCAATACTAACAATGAGATCACAAAACTATAATTTCAAAAGTGTATTTCATCGCCATTAGTTCGTTAATTCAGTGAACAAAACGATATTATTAAACAAGGGCTAGGTTATTTTATGGAAAAACCAAGGTATTAAGAAAAAAGCTCAGTCGGTTTTCCAGGGTTTTGGGGATTTTTGGGGCTCATAGGATTCTTGAAAAACATCTGAATAAACCGTTAGTTCACTACAGTGATTCTTCATCCAAGTGGGTAATGTTTTATTATTGTTGGTGTTTAACGGCGCGTCAACATCTTGGTCATTTTGCGCCGGAATATTTTGTTTCCGAATGAACAAAGCGAAGACTAAATTGTACCGTACTCAAAAAAACCGAAGGCTCCACAGGGCGAACGCAGAGGCACAGTTCATTGAAAGTTGGCCCACACATGTTTGTCATCATATAACTCTATAATCTTATAGGCCTACTGTATAGTTTTGAGGCGCAATCGATACTTCCGATACAATCGATACAATCGCACTACTTCCGATTGAAAACATTCATACATTTCCAAAAACTACATGAGAAAAGTAGTAAACAAAAACTTTTTCGAATTGATTCAAAATTCAATGGAATGCACATTATTCCATTTTTACACATATATTGGATCAGCCGTTTTGTGGGAAATAATTATAATGTATTTTTTTAGATCATTTAAAAAGCTATTGGCCCTATTTAAGATCAAAACGTAAAACCAATTAAGTAGTCGGACGTTTTGAAAATTGAGCAGCAAATAAAACACATTGATAGTTTTAGATCAATGTCCATTAAATTTCACATGAAAATGCCTATATCGCTCATCTTGGCCTATTAATCTTGGCATAGGCCTATTCTGAGTTTGTCATGTAGGCCTCTGTAGTATTTACTGTTGGTGTTTTTGGATCTATTCAATTTTCCTCAGTTTCCATGGAGAAAACGTGAGCAATCTCTTCCTGTTCTCATCTTTAGGCCTTGTATAAATTTCTGTGAAAATGGAAATGAAAATGGAAAATGGAAATGAAAATGAAAATGGAAAAATGAAAATGTTTTGAATAGTTCCGCAGATTATTAAATATTACCGAATACAATACTGTCTACATGGTTTGGAACTGGTGAATAATCCTAAAATCCCCAAAACTCAATTTTTACTAGGATGTTTCATAGTTGGCAAGTGGTACGATACTATCCAAACATACACTGATTTGCTGGAGTTTTGGAATGTGGATGAATATAACCTGATAAGTGTTTTAAATGTACGATGTATAACGTTGGACGATGGGCTCTGTTTTCAATTCAAATTATATCTCGATGTAGGCCTATATTCTGATATTATTACACGGTATACCGTATGTGGAATTCCAGTGTATTGCATATACTTTCAGAGTATGTGAGCTCGAATATTTTCATTTGTGAGCCTATCCCGATCCATATTTAGTACTGACGAGTGTATATATATATATATATATATATATATATATATATATATATATATATATATATATATATATATATATATATATAAATATATATATATATACAGTACAACCTTGATAGTACGACGTTCAGGGGCGACAGTTAAATCGTCGTATTATCGCGATCGTCGTTATAAATAAAATTTATCCCTTTTTTTTAATTATAGGAAGATGAAGGATTTAGGAAAATTAATTACAATAAGATACTGTATCGTCGTCAACAATTGACATTTATGTTGTAGTCAGTACAGTTATAAATATAACAATAATTATTATTATGTATTAGGTTTGTCGGCGGGTAGGATTTTTCCTACCCGCGGGCTGGAGAGAGGAGAGCGCGTGAGGCGAGTCGTGAGCTTGAGCTTGACTGCATCTTTGCAACGAAGTGTACATATTATTATTGGTTGTTACTTTTTGCAATTAATTCGTCGTAGTAATTGCATTTTTGATACTGTGGGGACCATTTTGATCGTCGTATTATCGCGATCGTCGTTATAATGAGCGTCGTACTAACAAAATAAAATAACATTGAGTCTTATGGGGATTGGCCGGGACTATCTCAAAACGACGTTCTATCGCGATCGTCGTTGTATCGAGCGTCGTACTATCAAGGTTGTACTGTATATATATATATATACATATATACATATATATATATATATATATATATATATATATATATATATATATATATATATATATATATATATATATATATATATCAAATATAGGCCTATAATATAACTAAATACACATTTCAGACGTGTTTAAGCGCAAATATCAGAATGATTGCACAATATGGTATGTATGGGTCCAAGTTAGTGAGTATAGGCCCTATTTATTTGGGGACTTTGAGAAGCTATGAGTAGACGTAGAATATTTTGTTTCATTGTATAAGTGTCCATTGGTATAACACCACATGCATAAAATGGGGTCTCAAAATGTGTTCACTTACATGAAATATTTAAGATAATGGATAAATAATATTTAGTTATAAGAAAATACACTTGCCGTCACATGAAGTGGACGCTCAATAAGCCACGTGGGAATGGTTCCTGAAGAAAATGTACTATCATTAACGTGAACTCATTACAGAACTGGTATATATAATGTGAATGTACGCATTTCCGAATGAGGTAGCGGCAAATGAAAATATTTGCTATTATAATATATGCGTATTCCAATGTTTTAGGAGAGAATAATATGTCTGAGCGAGTAATTATATCATGTAATTCTTCACAGTTGAAATTAGCCAAATATAGGTTAAGAAAAGCGCACAATCTTCACTATAATTGTGTCTGTGTATTGACTATTGGCGAAACAGCGTAGCCATTCATTCCTTTCAAATTATAAATAATATAGATACTCGCAACATGTGGCTCGATTGGACTAACATTAATGTATTCGACGAGGACCATGCTTTTGTATTTGGTACGTTACATTCGAATACGATTTCTGTTACGTATCAGACACTTAAGCGTGGTCGTCGTGGCACACATCTTGGCACTCACGGCTTGGCACACACAGCTTGGCACAAATCGTCAACAGGAATCCATGAGGGGCACGAGGAGCTACTCGGAACTAACAGGCTGTGGTATAGCATGGTGCATGGGCATGAAGAAGAAACAGGTCTATATATATATATAGTTTAATTATAGAAATATCTTTAGTTTATTGATAGAATACAATACAGGATAAATCTTTATTGCAAAAGAGCTTGATAATAGAATCGGTCATAAATGGTATTATTCTTTTACTTCAGAACTTGAGTTCATTTTTTGATTGATTATATATATATATATATATATATATATATATATATATATATATATATATATATATATATATATATGTGTATATATATAAATATATGTGTGTATGTGTATATACCAATATATATATTTCTCATATGTGAATACATGGCTTCTCTTTGAAGTTTGAATATTTCGTGCACAATAATTGAGTCTTTAGGTATAGACTCAAGTTGGTAAAAATGATTATAAGATGTCTCAAAGCTTCTCGATATCAATGTTATAACTTTTTCCCAGAGTAAATATCGACAAACAGCTCCATTTATAGAATATTAATTGAGCCGATCTATATACAAATTTTAAACATCTGAACAGTACTATTGGCAATGACAAATACGTATTTATGAATAGTGCAGATCTTTCACATGAGATTGAAACCAATTTCGTATACACATATAAAATTAACGATAATAACACCCGGTATTCGCAAGAATAGCCTCGAGAATAGCAGAACAACAGAATACGGTATAGCAGTTGATGAATCCAAGAATTGAAAACGGACGAGCGAAGCGAAGACTCGATTTTATTATTCTTGTTTGAGCGGAGTTTTTGTTTGTTGGTTTTTTGTTTGTTTGTTTGCTTATATTCTTGCGCTCCACAGGTCAAATGGAGGCACAAATGCTGAAGAAACTCACCATGAACATTTGTAATCATCTAACTCGATTCTGTAAAGCTTAGAGGCGCAATCGGTGAATTGAACCACTCTTGAGAAAAACTATACTGAAATTTGAAAAAAAAAATTGGCCGGGAGGAGAAAGTTTAAAAAAATATTTTCTCTGAATATAGGCCCAAATCCGAATCTTGTGAAGATTCAACCACAAAAATAATACATATTATTTCAAATTTTCACATACATTAGTATTCACATGCAATTGTTTTATTTATGGTGGATATTGAAAATATAGGCAACTTCAATAAAAAATGAGTAAAAGAATCATCAATGAGCGAATGCATAGGCGTACATGAGGCAAAGAGATAAGTTATAAATTGAATTAAAATCAATATAATGATACGCAATAAAATGAAACCCGATGATGAAACCTGATGTAACGATGGTGTCTTTAAATAAAAGAGCTGATTCGAAAACGAATTTAATTGCCCCACAAGAAATAAATTAGGACTAGTCCATTTGTACAAAGAATCCTATACACCAATAGGTCAACCGTCAAGTTTACAGAATGTTCATAGGTCAAGAAGCATAACGTTTGAAAAACTAAACCTATTCCATTTTGTCTCACATTTATATACGTGGTCCTGCGTTATTTATAAGATCTATAGTGTGCAGTCGTGTTTTCTCAAAATAACTTCACCGTACATTTGCTTCATCAAGAAATATTCGCTAAAAAAGTTATAACATCATGACTGTCAGAACGCATTGAGACATATCAGGTATAGTTATTGTAACCAATTTATAGTCCCACGCAATAAGATTCAAGTTTTTGCATGATGAAATTATAGCCACGGAGATAAGTTATGTAGGACCAAATAATTATATTCGCGGTGTTTTCAAAAGTACCATGTGTATTCAACTCAAATATTACTTTTGTGCTTCGTTTCACCACAAATAAATAGGTCTACTTGATATATTTGTATATAGGGGTCTATATATAAGTTATATATATATATATATATATATATATATATATATATATATATATATATATATATATATATATAAGTTATATAAGTTATATATATATATAAGTTATATATATATATATATATACCCATCTTCTTCAAACATGTTACATTGATTTTTTAGCATGATAGTTTTTTCGAACATTAGGGTTAAATATTCGTTGCTGAGGTCAAAGCAATAACTTGAAAATAAAATAATCCTTAAAAACAGTTTATGTTATAATTCATGGAATATATTCCCATCTTATTTGATCCTCCAACGTATTTGTGTTATAAACTACGTTTCAATGTATTCAAGCTTGTCGCTAGTCAGTTCAGTCGTTGGCGTGATAATCTCGTAACTTGTATGGAAATATCGGCATTGCCATTTAAAGCGAAGTAATCTCGTAGCTGACGTCACTGAGGTGTAGTTATCCTGTTCGCCACTTGCGCGCTGCTGCTTTCTTCTCATTGGTTCGTGAGATAATGTATGTGGCTTATGTGATGTATAAATTATGTGAATTGAACGCTACAAAGATGGCCGCCCTCGTGATCGACCAATCAGTAAGCGGCGATGAGTGGCGGCCATTAAAGTTGATCGTGTTACTATGGCAACGGGATGCTGTTCGGTTTTCAACAGCTTTTCGCGGGTTATATCTATTCGCGGTTAGAAAAACAATAGATATCATTATGTGGTATGCGTTTATAATAATCGATGATCGAATTAATTCATAAATTAGCAAATTCATCAAGTGCCATGAAGATATTTTCATATTTACTGAATATATGGAATAAATGTATTAAATTAAATGGTTCAAGATTTAGGTGATATAATTTTGGCGGACAATACATTCTGAATCCATGATGGTTTCTCCAACCCTGATCCATCCCTAAAACTATTAGGAACGCCAACCCCCTTGACTTTTTTTACTCCCTCCTTTAACAAGATATCTTTTACATTATATTTCCGTATTTAGTATAATTATTATGAGTAGGCCTAATTAGCTTTTGTATTAATTCCCTGTTATCATGCTATACTCTACCCAAGTCATCTGGCAGGCTCATTGGTCCGGATATGATTGTACTAACTCATTTGGCTGTAAAGTCCCAACTTATTTCAACCGTCGAGCGTGGGTTAGAATCTTGGTTGAAGCATCAGTTAAATGTATTATTATCAGAACTTCATAACTATAACACGCTGGCTTAGACACATGTATATTCATATTCTTTCCTCAGATATGTGCTAAAATCATATGACTGTCTCTATAGGTGTAAGATATATTATTCCAGCTAACTTGTAGTATGCATATCTGAATGATTATATAATTATTATTAATTAAATCAATTATTGATACTAACCTGTAGCCTGTATTTATTCACAGTCTAATTCTGATACATGAAAAGTTCATGAAAGCAAAAGGAATTGGGAAAAATCGATAGCAAAGGTAGATAAGCATATAGGCCTGATATCGACGTTATATTTCAACTGCAGTGTCAGACAACTTTGAACTGACATTTCCAATTGGATGAGCATCTCTCAAATTGCAGGGATAACTGAAAGTTCAATGTATATTTTCTAATCTTGTAAATATAGGCCTATAGTAGGCTTATGTTCTATATTTATAGGCATACATTACATATATACTGTGACATTTTCCAAGCATTGGCTTCTGTTCTTTCAACGTGAACCTCGGACGAAATATCAAAAGAATCTTTATTATAACAGATAACATAATACATACAAAATATAATTTTCAGTGTTTCAAGCCTCTGATATTGTCCACATAATAAACCTATATAAGTTATGTTTAAGTTACTTTCCAAATAATTCATGAAGACTATATATTATAGTTAGCTGGTTAGTCATTTGAAGGGACCAGAGCTCGATTCCCGCCACGGTCCACCATTCTTACAGTGCGGTTGATAGTTCCTGAATATTAAACCACGACCCTCTCCATTCCTTCTTTCCAAGCGACTGATGAAGAATTTCGCTACACTTCCACTGGTATTTATGTATAGGCCCTATGCCTATACACCACAATAAAGTATATAGTCAGGATATTAAATACCTATTTGAATGTCCATCACATCGTCTTCAAATGTGACATAACCATCAACTTTCTGGTATAATAATATAATATGGACGTGCATACATAGGCATACATAATTTGAATATTTGTATTTATTTTCATTTCTCTCCAAGTGAATCAATTAACAGTATAAACTAGAACATTTAAAAGTAAATCATATAGGCATGCAGTCAAGGATACAATAATGACAGAATATACATTCAATAGTAAAGAGTTCAAATGATTTTGGCTGCACTAATTTATATTGATGATATGCGAGTTCAGAGCCCGTCAATTGAACAATGTCCCTTTACAATATTGATTAGTATTATTATTATATGAGTCGAATTTATGATGGATGTTATGAAATTTCTCTATGTGAAACATTAAATTAAACCTCATCACAAAGATATATTCAACTATTTCAAAATGAAAGGTTGAAACGGCTATTGCATAAATAATTATTTGAGATTATTAGATCTTTTCAGTTAATTACCTAATTTTTCAGAAGATGAATCTAATGGATATTGCTCTTAGTCATTCAATAGAATAAACTAATTCATAATTCATTTCATGCATTCAGTAGACACAATAGGCTTCATATTGTTATTATTATATTTTGTGATATAAGATTATTTTCAATGAATGTTCATAGGCCATGAGGATTCTTCCAAATTACTTGGAACGTTCTAATTGAATTACTGGAAATTCAAATTCATTATGACTGTACAATATTATGAAGCAAATGGATTTATAATGTACAATATAGCCACTCCTAAGATTATTTTCAATGAATGTTCATAGGCCATGAGGATTCTTCAAAATTACTTGGAACGTTCTAATTGAATTACTGGAAATTCAAATTCATTATGACTGTACAATATTATGAAGCAAATGGATTTATAATGTACAATATAGCCACTATAGCCATATATGTATATAATTTGAATTATTTTGTATTGATATTATATCCATTTCAACTTATACACTGTTGTATAAAAGAAGGAATTGGAAATGTAGGCCTCTCTCTCTCTCTCTCTCTATATATATATATATATATATATATATATATATATATATATATATATATATATATATATATATATATATAGTGAGATGAGTACTCGCAGCTTGTTTCTGCTGTTGCTTGAAGTTTCCACCGAAAAAAGCAGCAATGCGTAAACGGAGTCAGAAGCCTCGGTTCCCGTAAAGACACGCCGACGTTACTACCGTATCTTCTTATTTCTTTTTGTCTCCCAACCACATGCAAACAATATTTACAGGATTAATTTGATGTTGGTATAAGTCTGAATAGTTATTTTAGATTCATTGTACAATGCAGACAACAGGAGAAATAATTCTAAAATATGAAAAACACTGAGACCGATGGACCAGTGATTGGCATATCACTGAACCGTCATTCAGAAAATCTCTGTTTGAATCCAGATATGGTCGACCATCCTGAAAGAATTTTGTTATTCCTCTGTCATTATAAGCTGATTCTAGGATGGGTCGTCAACGTGTCACGACCGTTTGCTTCCCACAATATCCGAACATAGGCCCTAAAATAAAATTACTTGTCTCATATTCCCCAATATCTAATTCATCATTCACTGACTCCAATAGACGGCAATCGTCAGTATATTCAGTACTTCGTTGAACCCAATATATACCAATTCTCAATCACCCATTACCACAATTAATTAATTCAATGAACCATATTTCTTGCCCACCATGGAATATAAATTATGAAGCTAGAAACAAATATTTAAAAAACCAGAACAACTCAAGATCTACTAAAATCGAAATGGTGTCGTATAAAGTGGCAGTTCCTAATTTATATTTCCTCTCATTTCCTCAAACATGCTAATAATACTGCAATTCGAGTGCAAGTCCCGGCTTTTAGTCCCAATAATTACATAGTTGTCAGTCCCACATATTTCAATACTTTTATAGTTAATACTAGTCACCTTGAGATTATGCCATGCTATGCCCTGAGAGTGACTGCCAGATAGAGTCCAAGGAAATTGGTCCCAGTGATGTCAGACCCAGAGAGAGAGATTCCCAGTAAAAGAATACCAGTCCCAGAGAGAGACTCATGTTTGCGACCGTCATGCTGTGAGTCCCAAGGAAGAGCCCCAGCTAGAGCAGTGGAAAAATGTTACATGGTACGAGAATACCAGTTGAGTGGCATAATACTGTGAGTGTATTAGTTCCAGTGAGAGTACCAGTTAGTACCAGTCAGTACAGGTTATTACCAGTGAGAATCTGTAAGTACCAGTAAGTACCAAGTGAGTGCTACATCGTCACCGAATAGGCCTATTTTCTTCGTGTCTACTCCTCGCATAGTATAGGTAATAGTGGGTACTGTTGATTGAGACCATTCCTTTGGCAGATGAATCACTGCATTGGTGGTGTAAAATCAAACTATTTCCAATACTAGTTTGACATGCAACATCAACATTGAGTATGAAACCGAGTGATATATGATGCTTCTTGTGCTGCCAGGCCATTACTCAATCCACAAATGTTTTCTTAAATCACTCATACTCAGATGGACAAGGCAGAGTGTAAAATAAGACAAAAGTTGGGTAGAATCTATTCAAGAAATAGCATACATGCTGAAAATATTCCCGTAAAATGTTCGATTGGAGAATGTGCAATTCTTTCAAAAGTAATTAACAATATTAGGCCTATATCGTGCAATATGACCTATAATGGAGCTTGTATGGATGATCGTAATATCTCTATACTTCACTTATATATATATATATATATATATATATATATATATATATATATATATATATATATATATATATATATATATATATATATATATATATGATGTGAATGTTGGTGGGGTCATTCATCAAATAATTTGTATAGGAGAATATTTTTTCGAAGGGGTGAACGACGCGTTAAATAATGACGACCTTATACGTTTGTGTTTCTTTCCAATAAAATAATTAAATATAGCCTGAATAATTATAATTCATAATGGTAATACACGCTCTAAAGAGTAAACAAGTGAGTTGAGATGTATCGGAATTGAAACATGCTATCGCAACTCATGACTGTGTATATTATTTCAAAAATTATATTCATATGAAGCTCAAACTCCAATGAGCACAAAATGCGATATCAGGTTCTGCTGCTAAATAATAATGATATTATAAATGAAAATAATATCCATGATACCGGTAACTATGATAAATTAGAAACGCAGACAAATTAATAGTCAATGGAAATAGAAGAACAGTGTAATAAAATTGAATTTGACTATACCCTAGCATATAGGGTATAACCCATGGGAAAAAAACCATGGCAACCATGGATAACAACAGTTTTGGAGATATATCTGTCCGTATATAAATAATGTTTTAAAGGATTTAAAGTGAACCAATGTTACTTCCGGTGATATCTACATGATCTTCGAGTACCATACTACAAGTGAACGTAAAGGGAAGTAATAGTTTTAGTTATTTTGTGAAATACTTACGATACAAGATTTTGACATATCTGGACCAGCCAGAAGGAAGGCTGACATCCAGTTATAATTTCATATAAAGTGATCACACAGAGTTTTTATGACTTTGAGAAGTGGTTTCGATATTAACGTTTCAATATATCGTATTTTAGAATAGATTTATGTAAGCACATTCCTTATTTCTAGGATTTCAAGATATTTGGGTCTCAAAAGTTTGAAAATTTTTCAAAAGGATGCAGGAACCTTGGAAGATTGTTTTTGTGCACGGCCATCAGGATATCATCAATGTCGAGAGGGCTATGGGGGATCGAGACTTTCCACTGCCACTTGGTTTTCCTTGCATCCATGTCATCACAACTATCAATGTCTCAAGAAACGAAGATAACAAGTTCTGAATCGTGGAAGTGTCTATTTCAAAACCGATGAAGATTTAAAGGTAATAGGCCTATATATTAACTTTTTCAAGAAAACAAGAAAAGAAGAGAAGAATATAAGTTGAAAGAAAAAATGTATATTTCAAGACCAACAAACACTTGATCCGTCCTGACGTGGATTTTCGTGGTTTCCCACAGTCCTCGAAGTGAATGTTTGGATGAAGTACTAATTGGCCACGACCTTTAATTAGTAGAGTGATAGGCCAGTTATATTGAGGGCTATCACTCCTTATTTTTTTTATCCTTTCTATAATGATGAACTTTTCACCTGCTGTCATTGGAAGAAGTGAACATTGCCTAAGAGACTTAGTTCAAAGTGAAAGATATCAACATTCGTGTGGTTGGATTATTCCTAATACCAATGTTGGTAGTGTCCGGATATATCGCAAAAACAGATTTTATTGTGTTCCGGACTTTAGACAACTAAAGACTTTATCTGCGGCGAAGAAGTGTGGTCACAGACAGCGTAGACCTGGTGTCAAAGTTTATTGCTTTAATTTAAAATAATAATAAAATGGGGTGGTAAAATCGCCCTTGTGGTGCCCCGTCCAAACGATCCTACTCTCATCCTTAGCCTTAAAAGGGGAACAGTGATTTTGTATTTAGTTTCGATGTTATTAAAAAATATATATATATACATATATATATATATATATATATATATATATATATATATATATATATATATATATATATATATATATATACATATATATATACATATATATATATATATATATATACAGTACAACCTTGATAGTACGACGTTCAGGGGCGACAGTTAAATCGTCGTATTATCGCGATCGTCGTTATAAATGAAATTTATCCCTTTTTTTTAATTATAGGAAGATGAAGGATTTGGGAAAATTAATTACAATAAGATACTGTATTGTCGTCAACAATTGACATTTATGCAGTACAGTTATAAATTTAACAATAATCATTATTATGTACAGTACAACCTTGATAGTACGACGTTCAGGGGCGACAGTTAAATCGTATTATTATCGCGATCGTCGTTATAAATGAAATGTATCCCTTTTTTTGAATTATAAAAAGATGAAGGATTTGGGAAAATTAATTACAATAAGATACTGTATTGTCGTCAACAATTGACATTTATGTTGTAGTCAGTACAGTTATAAATATAACAATTATTATTATTATGTATTAGGTTTGTCGGCGGGTAGGATTTTTCCTACCCGTGTACCCGTCTTCATTACCGACTCCTACCTGGATTTACGCGCCAAAAAAATCCTATTGGCCCTAAATCACCTTTATTCATGAGAAGATGCGTAATTTTCCTCAATCAAGAGAGAGGAGAGCGCGTGAGGCGAGTCGTGAGCTTGAGCTTGACTGCATCTTTGCAACGAAGTGTTACTTTTTGCAATTAATTCGTCGTAGTAATTGCATTTTTGATACTGTGCGGACCATTTTAATCGTCGTATTATCGCGATCGTCGTTATAATGAGCGTCGTACTAACAAAATAAAATAACATTGAGTCTTATGGGGATTGGCCGGGAATATCTCAAAACGACGTTCTATCGCGATCGTCGTTGTATCGAGCGTCGTACTATCAAGGTTGTACTGTATATATATATATATATATATATATATATATATATATATATATATATATATATATATATATATATATATATAATATATATATATATATATATATATATATATATATATATATATATATTTAATATATATATATATATATATATATAGGCCTATATAGGCCTATAATAAATAATTAGAACTCGAAGTAGTTTATCGACGATAGTTCAATTTCTTATTCAATGTATCAATTCTATTTTCATCCAGTCGGAGCTGTTATATACCATCAGTCAGTTGCCTGATAAAGATAATCGAAAACATTCTCAAAGTTTGTAGGCTATTGTGTGTTTTATGTTTTGTCAACTATCAGAGAAAATGTCCAATTGATAGTACTCTTCATCTCTTTACTCTTCATTTATGTCTTCACCTCATTTTTTTATATTACAAAACTAATGGAAATGTTGTATATACAAATATACCACCGTCAAATTATTTGCATATAGTAGGTAAAGCAGTTCTAGAACAAGAAAATTAATTTCATCTTCGTTGGAATATTATACAAGATAAATACAATATGCTTGAGTTAATAACTGAAGTAGGCCCACACATATATATATATATATATATATATATATATATATATATATATATATATATATATATATATATATATATATATATATATATATATATATATATATATATATATATATATATGTTATCAAATAAAATCAAATAAAATGATCACGTGAAGGTTTTATTCATTTCAAAAATGAATAAATAAATAAATAAAATACCTCATATAAGTTATATGTATTCTCTGGCGGTCAATCTATAGATCGACATTAAAATTCCCCAAAAATGTTAAAATGTGTCTGAGGAAGTGTATTGTGAGGGGAAATGAGTTAATGCAGGGCGTATAATAGACTTACCGTCGACTCTATGTTATACTCGAAGACAATTATTTAGTATTGTATTTTACAGTTAATCTCTTAGTTCTCCAACCATTGTTAGCTGATGAAAGAGTTGAAAAGGCAGTGAGAGTTGATGATAAAATAATAGCAAGCGAATGCCCATTGTGTTCACCAGGGATGGGCATATTCAACAGCTAAGGGCAGGGCTGCTATTTGACAGAAGAGAGCCAAGGCAATTATTACTAGAAGGGAGAAGTAGAGCATTACGTAAAAACACATATAATTTCTCGTTATTATCATTGTGGGGGTGAGTCGAGTCTATATACGTGTGCTAGCTACAGTCGAAGTCAAAGATGTGGCAACAAACTTTCTGCCATGGAAGGAATGAGATCTCTCGTAGATAACACTGTCATCCTTCCTTTTATTAGTGTTCCTTAAGGATCCCACTAACAGCTAGGTCATTCGGGTTACGAATGATCGGTTGATAATGAAAAGATGAAGTGACAGTTCAGTTCAGTTCTGTTCAAAGTGATGAAATATTATGGAAAAGTTTTAAAAAACTTTTACTTGAGCTGGATTAAAATCCATGCCTATACATGACTTCATTTTTTGAAGCGGGGTCTTAGCTGAATGAGCCACAGTGGCGACACCTCCCTGCTGATAAGCACTTGAATAAGCATATTCATTACAACACACAGCAAACTAATCACCCAAATAATCACAATTCACCAGAAATCAAAATCAAACTTGAATTTATGATAGCTATGGGCTATAGGATGTTGTAACTGCTACATATAGGCCTATTTTATGTATAGCATGATGACACTTGAAGGAAAATATGTTCAACTTTCATACGGTAATCAACATTAAAAACAATAATTTTTGACTTTGAATGAAATTTCAGTTCATCAACAATATTCGACTATTTGACTTCATATTTCTCAAAATCCTACTATATATATATATATATATATATATATATATATATATATATATATATATATATATATATATATATATATATATATATATATATATATATTTATGAGGTAATGTTGCCTGCACTTTTGATTTTCTGCTGGATATTCAAATGTAATTAATGCTCTCTTGTTATAACACTGCCATATCATGTTGTTCGGTTGAAATTTTATTAGCGAACTTGAAGTGTGAAAATATGCATAATTTGATGATATATAGGTCTACTGTAAGAGCATGCAGTAGAAAATTGATACAATTTTCAGAGAAATATGTACATAAAAACATATTCTCATGTTGAGTTACTCATGCATTGCAAACGTCAATTACTAGGAACAGTGTCGGTTTTTTTGATGGTAGTATGAGTTTAAAATAGTATGAAGCAGCATCGTAAATTATCGAAGAAAATATATAGAGCCCCCCCCCCCCCCCCCCCCCCCTCCTCCGGCCGGCAACGGCAGCTAAGACGTTGTGTTAGATTCTGAAGTGGAGATAAACATGGGTTCAGAGTTCTATATAATTAGTATTGGGTTTCAAGTTCTAGCACACATCTTTCTGATGAAACTACTAGCTAATTCGTAACCTCACGTTAACGATCTTGAGGATATTAAATATTTCCAATTATTGAATAACGCTCGCAATCACGTACGATCTAAAAATGATGGTATGTAAATGTTTACATGTCTTGATGTGCCCGTGTTCGATTCCTTCACCAGCTTTTTGAATGCCGGGCTTAATTAATTATGAAAATCCAAAAGGCGACAACGACATACTTTCCACCTCATTGATGGTATACTAAACATTCCTAATTCGAAAAAGATATATGCCTTACTCGAATATATACATTCAGACGTAAATGATGTGAATTTAATTTTGCCAACACGTTCTTTTTGTATATGGCATATTCATGAAATGTATGTAAACACATAATTATTTTATTCGAGTACTATTATAATATTGACATAGCCTTCAATATATGTTGAGGAAACATCAATAAATATGCTCATCAAAGGTGTACGCGCTTTCTTGTCCCCCAGAGATCAAGTATCCGAATGAACAATGTTTCTATATTTGGTACTCTACTTCTGAAATAAGTCACTATGGCTGTCTAACTTATTTTCTATGAAATAAAAATGTCTGTTCTACATGATGGATGTATTGTGCATGTCGAGGTCTAAATGAGCACATGGGTCGTGGAAACTGGGTGCTCTGTCAACAAGCTGATGCCGTTCAAGTAATTACTGAATTGGGAGGAGCAGTAAATAGGCCTATATAGGGGGACTATAGGCCTATATGTATAAAGATGATTCAGATTATTGATGTTATATATACGATTAGGAAATGAATATTTTTGATTGGTTCATAATTCTCTTTTTTAATTCTTACAAAACAACCGATTTTTAATCACACGGTAATGAAATAGGTCTTTTCGTGTCGTTATAGATTTTATATAATTAGGCCCTACAATTATGATATTATTAGTTCTTTATACTTATCCAGGGAAACTATCGGTCGTGAACTGTTAGTTAGATGGTCACTGTAATAACCTGCTTGATTCACTGTGGGAAACTTCGAATAAAACTGATCCTTGATTAAGAACGGTCAATAGATGCATGTATTTTTGATTGATTTTTTTAATTGAAATGAGTTGCTCTTCTTCTTGAATTCTGCGAAAGTTTTATTTTTTTGAAGATTCATAAAATTGTACATGCACTTGATAATCATAGGGTTTCTAACTTGAATCTTTCGTTCAAAAGTGATAAAACCTTGTTTCTCAGAAACTATTGTATGCCCTTTACATTTCTATCGAGGTGTATGGATGTGTGATAATTATAGGCCTACTGGGCACGGAATTTGGAATTTGCTTCATTCCCAAGAGGGACCTTTCGAGAACACACAAAATATGTTCACTCATTGTATGTAATTTCACGTTCGTCTGAGAAAATATATAATTCAAATGTTTAATTCAATAAGTTCCATGTAATTTCATCAATAGATATTTGTTTTCTATCACGTATCGTCTATATAGTAATGCTGCAATTTCGATGATCAGTTCGCCTTTATTTTTGCTTTCCAGTCGCTTCCCCAGGAGAATAGAAGCCTTCCATTGTCTTGTTAAAGGTATAATCTTCTCCCGGCTACCCAATGAATGTTCTTTTCTATATTTATTTCCTACACTTTCTTGCTAACTTTTATACGCCTTCCCGTTTTTATCTTTTTTTTTACTCCGTCAATTAGAGAGTGAACTAATTTTCATTATTCTTGTTTATAATTTATTGTAACTCAGTAATAATTGTTGTATTATTTCTTATAGGCCTATAAGGTTTTTCATCACAGCATCAAGTTTGAACTTAATTTTTTTATCATGTGAGTTGAAGTGATATTTGGTTTTCCTCACGCATTTTCCGTTTCTCTGGAATTCCTTTTTTCAAACGTCTGTTCACCTGTCATACATCGTTTCATTATAACCCACTCATTTGTATCCCCCATATAACCTAGCAATAAGTGAAATAAGTGATAAGTGAATAGAAATAACTGAAATGAATAAAGTGAGTATTGCCAAAGTGACATTAGTTCAAAGTGGAAGATATCAACATTTGTGTGTTTGGTTTACTCTGTACCAATCCTGGTAATGTCCAGATATATCACAAGCACGGTTTGTGGCCTACCTAGACCTATAGCCTATGTGTTTTTGACTTTTGAAAACTGAAAGACTTTCCACTCTTTCATCACAGACAGCTCAGTTCTGGTGTCAAACTTCATTGTTTTTTATTTGAAATCGTTGCTATAGATTATCATGCTACAATTACAAGACCGCCTCGAAGTCTTAAAACAACCAAGATGTACCGCTTCAAAACGATATTTTAGGGCTACCAACTCATCCTTGGCCTCAATTAGGAAACAATGATTGTAGATCAATTTCGTAGTTGATGGAATAATAATACTAATAAAACTGCTACAGGGTGAACATTCACCATCGCATGTATGTGATGAACTTTTTTTCAAGGCAGCTCTTATTTGATGAATGGAAGTGACTTTTCCCCGTCCTTTGTAGAGCCATTTATTTGAGGGCGTTTGACTTTATTTGTGTTATTTTCACACTGTTAGAGCAGTCCATGACAAACCCATCCCTCAGGACTACTCCAGCAATATTTGTTACACATCATCACTAGACCAATTCTGCATTTCATTCTGGGTTCGAAAGATCATAAAGAGAAGATTTTATTCAAACACTTGGAAAAAATATATATGTCAACCTTTAGTATGTGAGGGTAGTATAATTCCTGAACTTACATTTTCACTATGTGTAATTGTATCCTCACAACATAGAAAATGAATCGAATTCGTCACGTTGACCTTTCCCAAGAGAAAAGAACGTGTGTTTTTTGGGACAATAATTTCTACTACTCAGAATGCATGTTCTGTCGAAGTGTCAATCAGGAGACGGGGTTTGATTCCCGCCATGGTCGAATATCCTGATAGAGGCTTGTCGTGGTACTCCTCTATCATCAATGTGAATACTGGGATATCATCTTGAAAACGGCCACGACAGTCTCATTCTTATAATATCCTATAAACACTTAGAACAATTACTTTTCATCTGATCGTTTCATTACCACATCCATCATTCACATACACCAGCAGACCCAATTCAATATAAGATTGCGTCGTTGAACCCAATATGAACAAAAAGGTAGATACCAATTACAAACTATCATCAAAGATATAAATCTCAGATTTAGGACAGTGTCTTATATATACTCTTTGAGTATAGCAGTTGCATTCGATATAGGCCTTTTGATGAAGGCTTTAATATTATTATAGAATAAGTGTATTCGTACCCTGCAACGCTGGGTTCATTGATGTGGTCAAAAGTATAACCTTGGACAATAATAGTCCATCACATTGAACAGCTGGATCTTGTTGTTCATATTGTGCGGCCGCCATTTCTTCTTCTGAGCATCCTCTTCGAAAGCAGGGCAGTTTGCCAGTTGATTCCCCGGCGGATGCAGTCGCACCTCCCGCCATTCTATAAACACATAGTCGTACTATAGATTGCACTATATTAAGTATGGCTCATAACATTCGGATACTATGGCCAACGAGCCCTGAATGACCTATATGACCTGAGGCTCTGTGCTTGTTGACCCCGATGAAGATGATCTCAGCTTCCCACAATTTTAAATATTTAATATATAATGGGATACGTAGTGCTAAAAGAAATATAGATTCGCATTCTAGTAGCTAACTGCAAAGTTTGGCTTAAACACTCTCTCCACGATTATTTGTTTTTTCATGAAATTTCAACAATTGTATGAAGTAATTTCAGTGGTGTGAAGGCGCTTGCAATTTCTGTTGCGAAATTCACATTTTGGTAGCGACACCTGTGGGCAACATGTCAGCTAGGTGAAAGATTGCAGTAAAGTTGAACGTATTTCAACTTCGTGAAATTCTGGCATGCAATTGAAAGATTTGCGTTCTCATATGTAGGCAACATGGGAAACGCGAGTATTCAACTTTTCTGCAATTGATTCCAAAAAATAATTCCAGGAATTAATTGATCGTGTAAAGTGGCTTTTAGATGACACTGAAAGTTGACTATTGGTTGTTTTATGATAGTTAGCGAGTTAATGACAACCTAAAGTCTGAACCTTTTTGTTAACTGGTTCAAAATCGTTATTGATTCAAAATAGTTGATACAAGATCATTCAGACGGGGCACTACAAGGACAATCTCACCACCCCACGATTATGATTCACTATACCGTCTAGATATTTGTTGCGCTTCCACAGAGATCCTAGAAGCCTATAGTGGGATCAAAGTAAAGTGTAGGACATATATGACTATAATCAATCAGTCACAATTCTCACTTGTCTGCTGAATAGACATAATCACTCTATTTGATCTGATGATGATTTATTTGTTATTCATATTCAGTTTCAATGGCGCAGTGTATTGATAAATAAAGTTTTTTGGCGTCAGTGAATGATGAGTAGTATAGGACGGGAAGATGAGATGACCGGGAATTTTATCAGGTATTAAGGACAGTGTGAATGAAGAGGTCGCATGGTTTGTTTGTATGGATCCAGTACAGCTTTTCACTTCAACGACCATGAAAAGCCTCTCTGTCAGGATGGTCGACCATGAACGGATTCGAACCCCTGACTGCTGCATGAAAGACAAATCCAAGCGTATATTGACTGATTTTCCCGACAAATCTGATAATGATATGATAATATTCTGATTCTGATAGTGATCCGATAATGATCAGATAAGATGGTCAAATGTGATTGATTTTACGAAAAAATACAATGACAAGTGCATGAGACTATAGGGACTGGGGTATGTCGCCACAGGATAGGAACGCTAAATCTTTGTCCTGGAATTGAAGACCTCTGTCCTGGGTCTCGAAAACCTCTGTCGTAGATCTTGAGACCTCTGGCACTGGACTTGAGACCTCTGACCTGATAGTTGAGGTCTCCGACCTGGCATTTGAGTCCTGGGTTATGTTAGACTTGGGGCTTGGGATTCTAGATTTGAGACTTCAAATTTGAATAACTTGTGAACTACTTTACATTGGATGCATGGGTTGATACTTCGGCCAAGATAGAACAAGATATGCTAACGACATGCGCTTCAAAGGTGTGGGTATATTTCACATAGCATATGTTGAAGATTTATTCTTGCTGCATATACCAACTTCCATTTTGCAAATATGATTTACTTTTACTATAAATATAAGGTGATATATGTATATATACCTTATGTGTCGAACAGGTTGGAATAACATACTTTATACTAGAAATTCAGTCTACCATTTTCACACATCATCTTCAAATGGTACGTCTACTATAATGTGATGGTGTTAAATATTACATGAGCATGTGTTTGGATCTAAATTGGGCGATTCTTTGCTGATATAAGCATGCAGCTGGAGAAGGCCCTAGATATAGCCAATCATTTTGTTTTAGTCGCGTAAGTGGATTGGCCATCATGAATAACTGGTTGGGAATGCCTCATTCAATCTTATCACATGGCTCGAATTCTTTTGAGAACATGTGCGCCCGTAATTTCACAGCGCGCTCAACACTGCGTCCGTCATGTTCAATTCAATTCCATTTATATAGCCGGCCATTTGCAAACATGTAGCCACTATTGACACTTCTATGCTTCCGATTGCCACTGCTAGCCACTAGTCACTATATACAGACATACAGCCCATCTCCAGCTCGATCCATCGTTACAGTGTAAGTGGCTCCATGACAGTATGTTGTGAATAACAAGATGTAACAAGATAACAAAGGCAGGGGAAGAACTTGAGATTTATTGATGTTATACTGCGTAGTTCTAGGTCACTATAGTGATAATGATCTCGAAAATACATATATATATATATATATATATATATATATATATATATATATATATATATATATATATATATATATATATATATATATATATATATATATATATATATATATATATATATATATATATATATATATATATATATATATATATATATATATATATATATATATATATATATATATATTGAGTATCTTGAGTATTTGGATAAGATTTTTTTCGTAAAGTATAAAATAATTTTCAGAATATTCTATCCTTCACTCACAGTGTTCTCAAAACCTCACTATAGTGTAGAAAATAATACCACTGTGCAGGATTCTGAACATTACAATTTTTTACAATATTCATTCATAGCGCGTTAACGACATACAGTATACTAATGACTCATCAGTAAGCCTACTTATGAATAAGATCTATTGGCGTCGGTGAATGATACAATATTGACTGTTGATGGGGTTGTTACGCAAACAATGAGTATCATCACTGACAGAGGGAAACCATGAAAAGCCTCTGTCAGGATAGTCGACCATGGCGGAAATCGAACTCCGATCTCGTGAATGATGGCTTAGCGTGTAGCAATGTTGGTTCAACCGCCTATACGTTTTTGGCAGTAAATTTGTGAATTATCATTTAATGATCGGCAATATTATAATATGTATCTAATATTGTATAAACAGTTTATGCAGGAATAAGCATTGCAACCACAGAACATATTTGATGTATTCGATTACCTCAAATTCATATTGTGTACTATATAAGTTGAATCTAATTGTTTCTATAATTATCATTCCGATGAACATAATTATGAATATTATAGCCTACATTATTCATTCTTTTCTTGGTAGGTATAGTATATAAGATCTCCTTTGTGGTGCCCCGTTCGAACCAACAGATATTGTCAGCCTCAATTAGAAAACTGACTGTGTGCCAGAGTTTTCAATGTTAATAAATCTATATGAATAATGAAAACAATAATAATTTCCGACAGGACAAATTTGAGAATAATGTTAATAAGAATTCAATGTAATAACTTCTCATTATAAGTTACATACAATAAAATAAAGAAATGATTAATTTACATCAAGTATTAGGATGTAAATGGAGTGTATGTTGATTAGTGAAAACTACGTGATATCTTAGAGGGCCTACACAGGTAGCGCATGTAAACAATATGTGATTTAGGCCTCATAGCAAGCAGCTTTGTTAATGGCATGTACGCTCTCGTAAACCTTCTCCACTAAATGTCACTTTCAGCTAGTTTCCTCTGACGTATGACGCACTAAAGATGACAGCAGTCCGACCGATAACAACTCTGAAAGAGATTTATTTCGTTAAACTCTTCAGTTTTTTAAATGGAACTTATGTAATTATTCTCTTTAAAACTGATATTATCGAGAAACATCACGCATGCGCCATATTTGAAGTTATGATAGATATATTTTTACGACAATAATGTCTATAATTTTTCAACATTTCAGAATGATATTATAATGATAATCAGAAATATACTGTACAACATTCAGTAGAATTTTGTAATTGGATTGTTTTCTTGAAATCTCTATTGTTCATAACCGCATGCTAGGTACGGTCTACACATGATTGGAAAAATATTACTATACAATACTAAAGAATCACTGAGAAATATTCATGAAAATATGTTCTGGTGAAAATATTTCCGGAAATAACATCTCCAAATTTCTGGTGAGAAAGTATCCCCAGAAAAAGTATCACTGTAAATGAATTAATTTTGTACAAACAAATTGACCAAGTCAATGTCAAATGTCAATGGCAATGGCAACTCAAATGGACCTAATCTAAATCAAATTTATAACCTAAAAAATACACTATTCTAGTTGGGCATGTTATCATAAATGACGATCAGAACTTGTATTTTAATTGTTATTCTGTGATGAGATTAATGGATAATACTCTCTTTTACATTTACGATCTGCCTTCAAAATCAATTTCAAGTGAGGCTATAAGTCAATATACAACAATGAACCAAATTTCATTAAAACTATACGTTCATCGATTTCCCAGGGAATATTTTTTCCGAGAATAGTTTTTCTGTGCATATTTTTTCCTGGGAAATATTTCGCGGGGATATTTTTCCCGCTTACGGACACATAAAACATTATATTGTTACATACTATTTTATTTTAAAAATTGTCATTTTGTGTGGAGCAAGAAATATTTGTCAATTACTTCAAGCTTGGACCGCATCCATTTCCAATAAAGGATCTGTACCACACTGCTTCTTAATTCATAAATGATAATTTAAAATTGACTCAATCACGAGAAAAAATCTCTACTCTTTTTACTTTTACTTTTATATCATAACTCATTATTTTAATCGACCAAGTTATATGAACCAATAGACTACTAAATTTGACATTGTAGATTGTCCACTGATATTGATTCATTATTGATTCATCAACAGAGTATGTCATATCATGTCAATATACTTTATCGACTCGAATAATGAAGATAAATAAAGGAATAACAAATCGTAGAATCGTACAATCTTACTCAGCCCAGGCGACATGAAAGAATTGATTTGAAAATAATCTGCATGGGTTCGATTCTCAGTTGACCTAGAATAGATTGTATACCATTATGAATATCATTTATATGTTATTTTGAGGCAAAGATTGACCGAAGTTGCTATTCACTGCATACACCCATATACCTTTTGATTATATGGTATGTGTATTACACAATACATGACGTAACTTCAGTATTAGGTTAGATTTAGGAATTGAACGAAACTAATTACGTAATATTAGTTAGGTAAGGCTCGCTAGATTAGTTGGGTTGATTCAAGGTAATTTTGGGTTACATGCAACAACAACAACAACAACATCAACGCCCACACATAGATTACAACATAGCCCGGTCTGATTGCATCCTTGCCAAGATTGACGCGTGAACCTCCTCATTGCCTGAACCTTTGACATCCATTGCCAAGCAGCTGTAATGGCTGATCTCTTGTCATGTGCTCCATCATAACACACCGTGTGATTGTTTCTTGCCGCCGAACCGCTCGATTGATGAAACGTACACAAGTGTGTGCCAGTTCAACCGTTATTTGCGATTCGCGATGTGACCTGACGTGTTTCAAAACGCTTACTTGGCAGTTGACGGAGTTCGGCCACATGTTCCAACGCACGCCGTTCGTATACAGCAGCTACTAGAACAGAAGCAGATAATAACTCATAGCACGGAATTATGTTGAAATGTTCATACAACGAAAATAGGCTCGCATGATGATAAAAATGTACTCGAATAATGTAACCTTTTTTAAAACACTATCATAATCGTCAAGAATTAAGTTTCGAACCAACTCCAAAACAGAATAATTGAAGATACCCTACAATTTATTTTGAGTTATGAGATTTTCAAACAAATCTTTCTCTTCATAAATCCTAATGCATCGGATTAAAATACATAATATGGCGCAGTTTTTGCTGGTCTGTGAGCTCGACCAACTGGCATCAGCTATATGGTTATAGAAGCTTGAGAACAATTGGAAGGTGAAAAGGGTAAGCGAGGAAAGTCTGAAGGGTTGAGAAAACCACACTCTTGACTATCAGAAGAGGCGTCGAATTACGTTTTAGAATGACGATTCGACTTTTTAAAATAAATAATTATATCAACATCATAAAGTTAATGATGGGTAAGATCATCTACAAGGATAATAGGAGGAGAAAAAACACTTGAAATGCGGTTTCGTTCCTCAGCGACCGGAACCAATGCTAACCCTTCTTCACACATTTCTAAATCTTGATATAAATCAAGATTAACAGAAAAAAAACAGGAATATCTGTCTTCAAATCTTGAATTTGAACGTTTCAGATTGAAAATTCGAATGAATAAGTTTTGAACAGCCCCTATTTGACAAAAAAATCTTATCCACAAACTCTCGACACAGTTGGATTAAATGTGATCTGAGTATCCATGGTAGTCATGTCGCGAAGTTATTGTCTCGTCTCTCTACAAACGTGAACATTTAAAAATGTTATTGTTCAATTGATAATCAAGCTGTATTTGATCACTCATATTCACAAACAGAATAATAAATATATCTCGATCTATGAAATCCATAATCAAAACGCAATCTGATTAATATATTTGACTACTAAACCTTAGCTCGTCCAACAGACGATACCTCACGTAGAAGGCTTATACTTTTACAGAAGTTTGCATGAACCTATATCGATTAATCTCCTCTCCCCCTCCATCATCCGACCCCACTATTCCTCCACCTCTACCAACCATCGAGGATTTATTGTAAATTTGGGTAAATTTATATTCTGCTCGAACATGTGGTTGCTGCCTTCCTGGATGATACCCCCTCCCCTGCCTACGCGGAACCTAACGCCCCCAGGCTAAAGCCCCTGTCGACTCTATGAATAAATCGATGGAGGTGGGATAAAAGAGCTCCTCACACATTCAAACTACATTTTCGTAAGTCGATAGTGTTTTGTAGATGTAGCGATAGGGATTTCAATAAAATACTATTATTCTCCATAGAGTTGCTGTGATGAGGAAAGTTCACAAATATGAATTACTATTTTAGTGTGTAATGACTAATGAATTTTAGTTGTGTCTTTTGAAACAGATTGATATTAAATGCTTATGTTTCGAAATTGCAATATAACTGTAGATGATATATCAGAGTATGGCTTACATTATAAGTAATAATTGTTCTTAGAATAAGTGTAGCTATATGTTCAACGCTGCCCCAAAAACTGAAATGAACAAGCTCATGAAATGGAATCAAACTAAAAATATAGTATTACATATCGTATCAATAATTTTCTTTTTGTGATCCATCAGACATGTGATTATAACAATGAATTTGCAATCATTGATTGCCATGTTACATTAAATTATACAGTTCAAATGTAAATATTAGTGTATATTCAGGTACATGACTATTGGTACAAAAATCAGCTGAAGCACGCAGAGATATTTAGAAACATCCCAAACATAAGATTCCCTCATTCGTTTTCTTTTCTCTACATTTCGTTGCGTTGAGAAGAAACTGACTTCGTCGTAATCAGGGAGTTTGCATTCTACGCCAGTATACGAGATTCAAGCCGTTAGAAAAGCCGTCGAACAAACTTTTCGTTTTACTTTAATAAAATGGCCAATGACTTACAAGGCAGGCAGGGCAAGCAAGGCATGAGAACAGGAAGGAATGGAGGACGAATGGAAGAAAGTTAGAAAGAAGGCAGCAGCAGTGATACCATGAGTTAGACAGTCACCATCGCCACCTGCATCTAAATGACTGAACTTTACTCACTAAAATTACTTCAATTTAAGTTGCGAAAAAGTAAGGAACATTTGGACGCGCATGGCACCCCAATATGGGGACTTGTTATAGTATGTATATAGAGAGAGGTGATTGGAAAAGTTTACTTTTATTATTCTAGTTTTTCGGCTTTCGAACTGTCACGTGCAACTGACGAATGGAAGAAGACCCAATATATAATGAGCTATACGTTTATTGTTTAGACATCAAATTACGTTGTATTGAAGAAATGGTAATGTAGTTTATAAAATACAGACAACTCATTTAAGCATATACAATATTTCAGGCATTACAAAATTTATTCAGTTGAATTTAGGATTAAGAATTTAGTCATTTAGATTACTCGTAGATGCTATTCATTAGAGCTGTTTGATCCATTTCTAAATTATAAATTATAATTATAAAAATAGAATGAAATACTTCAACACTCGTACGCTATACGTGCTGATGAAATAATAATACTTAGGGCCTATTATTACTTTTCGATATAATAATTATTATCCATGATCTTTTTTTCTCCCTCAAATTTTCCTTATTCATTCTAAGAAGTTTTTAAAACAATGTCTTATACCTTGCTCAGCTGCTAATGTAATCCAATGCCACACCTAACTTAATATAGGCCTATCAATCATAATACACGTTACTAACTCGATTCTATAATTGGTCGTTTCACACACACGCACACACACATAACTTAAGTGCTTATTTAACCGCCATTGTTGCAATTGTTTGACGCTAAACACATTCTTGCTCGAAATGGCTTGTTCGCAAAGGTAATAAAGAAGTGAGTTCGTGCCGCCAGTTGAAGTATTGTGATTGTAACAACCACCATGCTCAAAGAGCTACAATCAAACTGTTTCAATCGTTTATAGCAATTGGTAATGTGTTTGGGCTGAATGTGATAACAAGAATTGCCTGTATAAATATGGTACTCGATCAAACATGTACGTTCTATTGTTCGCTCGCCCACGCACAAGTAAGTGAGACACTCTTGAAGCTTTAGGCTAGCCATTGCATGCTGTTCTTGAAGGTTTTGGTATTGTGTAGGCCTATTTACGTATAAAGTGTGTTATTTAAATGTTTGATTTTTTCATTAGAATATCATGTTTGATCGGGTGCAGCATATCTTTCAAAAAAAATTGTATGTATGAATATATATATATATATATATATATATATATATATATATATATATATATATATATATATATATATATATATAGGCTATAGGCTTATATATGTGTGATCAAATTGAACTTCATGGATACAAAGCAATATCCGGGTTCGAGTTTCGGTCGATGCGTATATTTTATGACGTTGCTATAACAATATCCCATATATATATATAAATATAAAACATGTATTTTGAGAGTGTATGGAAGTAAGATTTAGCTAAATATCAGATTTTTATTCATAACTGTTGAATGGTTTAAGATGTCAAAATTCTCATACAAGGGAAACAAAGCAATTTTAAATACTTCCTCACTATTAGTGAAAAATATCCACCTTCTATAACATAGTTGTCAAATAAATACATTAAAGAATGTATTTCTATAGCTGTATACGTTTGACAAGTATGCTATGTGAGTCAAGTACAGTTAGGCCCTGGCTATAACTCATACCATCTTGAAGGTATTGAAAATATCTGTGTACCTGCGAAAATGAATTTTGATATCTCACACTGTTTAAAATGTATCAACAATCAACTGACATTTCGCTAAATCGACTCGAATCCACTCTTTGGTCAAATATGAATTTGAATTCTTAATACAGAATGAATTGAGGGTATTAATGTACAATTTAAAAAGTTGTGTTCGAATTGGAAATTGTATGACAGTCATTTCGATCATCTTGATACTTGAAAATGTATGTTTATGACAATTCACTCATTGTAGATGTCTAAATTACAGGCCTTTTGTATGTCAATGAATTTCTGGGACGTATAATGTTGGGTAAAAAATTGTAAAATAGGTATAAAATTGTATCAGTATCGCTCAGTGAAACTTTATTTTTATATAGGAACTAATTATACAGAAGTTTTTTCCTTGTCGCTATCATCGCGAATCTCGCATACATGCAAATGTGATGTGTCGTCATTAATGTGTGAGTATTTGAAGGCATAATCCATTCACGTTCCCTACACGTACGCGTTCACGGACACGTTCAGTTTCCTACAGAACTTCCCTAAACCACAGTAGCCACACAGTTAATCGATAGAAACGAAACAGCGGTTACATTTATTACTAAAAACGTTATACGATAGAGTGGATCCGACGTAATGAAACATATAATGTACTATAAGTATAGCCGTGAAGTAGAGATATCATTATCCATGCTTTCATCTCACATGAAAACTTGATCGCCCAACCGACAAACGACCACCCGATTAGACCCGGGTTCCATGACTGTAAACTTCGGGCCTTGTTTGTGTATTATTATTTTTCTAAATGATGTGCTGAATGTTGGTGAATGACGCCTCATTTAGTTATATATATGTATTGAACTAATAGGTTATATATGAATATGAAGAACCTGCATGGGTTGTATAAGATGTTTTTTTTTTGGATGAGCGACTTCAAGGAACGTGAATGTTCTAAGATGGTCCAAGTTGCTAGGTAAGTCTTCAGTTATGTAATAGGCAGATATTTCATTATTCAGATAAAAACTTGTCAAAAATGTAGACCACATTGTTAGAATATCAACTGCATGCATATATATATATATATATATGCATGCAATGTTGCTTCTAATTTTTTCTGAAAAATCGGAATAAAGTTGTTATTTGATTACATAATCCGTCTAGGTTGAACGCTGGCAAAAAAATCAGTAAAAATTGTACACCAGCTAATCTCTTATTGTGTTTCCTGTAAATAATAAGTTACAGGGCTATGTATGTTTTCTCTATAAGCCTATACACGCTTTTCTCATAAATACATTAGATTTATGTTGAATACATCAAATAATGTGGAACATCTTCATAAGGTTCTCTGTTTAATTATAGGGTAGCCAAAAACCCATAATAATATATATTGATGAATTAAGGAACGTAGAAATTCAATATAAATTCTACATAGGCCTATATATTTGAGATCACTATCCAAAGTTACCGTATCGTTCATAGTATAAATTTCATAATGCTTTCCCAATAATTATATTTCATATAAATAATCTTAACAAAAACTATAATAATGGATTCAAATTTTCATAACTATAGATTTTTTTATAAATTAAAGAAGACTTATTCAAGATCCGTGCCATCATGCTCTGTGGCATTCTTCATTCCTCTAAGAGTTCCTTGATGCCCTGTGTTTTGTTCCGATCGTTTCTTTGAGGAGTCAGATAAAGATTTCCAATTGCTAAGGGAGGGAACTGGTGAAAACAAACGACAGGGGAAAGTTTGTTGGATTGGCTATACGTGCAGAGCATCGAGTACAATAAGTTACAATTCCCCGACTAGGGCCTTCAATAGAATACATTTCAGTCTATATTACCTCAAGCAAGGTGCCATTCTGTGTTTGATGAAAGAGCCTTTGAATTGGTTGAAAAACATCAACCGAATTACGTTTTCACAGTGAATTGAGATGTGTTGATATTGATGTTACATAAAAATTGTTCATATAAATAGGCATTAAGACAGTACTTTTATTAATAATATGTCGCACAAACAATTTCATGAATTGCAAGTTTTCCATGAACAATTAAAATACGTCACTGATGCATAACATCACTGATCATGGAATTTCCATTAAGAAAATAAATGTATGGATCAAAACCAGAGAAATATATGCATTTGTTGCCTCCATATTGCATGCGAAGAGAACAATCCCCCAATATTATTAGCCACTCCAGAAAACGTGCTCTTGTTGAGTTCGGACAGAAAGAAACTTTTCTCTATTTCGTATTTTCATCCTACAGGTTCTCAATTTCCCCTCCAATAGCAGTAATACATATCAAATACGACTGACTCCATGGGAGTCTGGATTTAGAACTATTGCAGAACATTTGTTACGAATCGTTTCCTTGGCTATAGCCTATAGCTCCTCTGTGCGTATAAGGTAGGTGGAAGTATTGGTGGGTGGTTATGGGTATAGGAAGGGGATTCAATTGCTGGGGCATATATTGCGTAGAACTACACCCCTACAATACTCGAGTATAAGCCTATGACCGTTGTGTATGCATCAGATATGTTGTTTAGAATCACATGTACAAAACTATAGCAAATAAAAATATAGGGCTAGCTCAACTGTACAGCGATTTACATATCGTGGCTAGTTTACTGTAGTATGACATGCTCCAATGCTAATATCATTGATAACAACAGGATCGTAATATTCATGTGGAATATGCTACTTCATATGAAATACAAGACAAATGTAGGATAAAATACACAAATGGATCTTAGTTCTTGGATATAGCTATATGCCTATAGGTAATTGCCTCCAACCGAAAGGAGGGAAAGACAGAAAGATATAATGGGCTTACTATATAAGTGTGTAATAAGGAAGTCCATCCAACTAATGGATCAGACTCGATGGTGGAATACCGCGTGATAACATAAGTGTATTGAAATAATATAGGTTATTGTATGCTTTGATATTACTTCAGCTAGAGCTTATAAATGAATCGTCAAACTCATGGCGTGCATCGCAATGTTCATTTCGCTGAGTTTGGTTTATATAATATACTTACAGATTAATTGTACCGTGGAGCTAAAATTGAGACTCTAATTTAACTTTGAAGAAATACAGTTTTTTCATCATTTAAATGTTTTAATTTATAACCAACTTTGGGAGAAAACAAAGTTACAAGTGTGCCATGTTTTCCAGAAAAGTTCATGGAGAGGCAATAATTTTCAGCAAGAATGAATAGAGCACAAAACTTAAGAAGAAGGTTGTTGTGATCAAACAATAGTAATCAATAATATTCATAACTTATATTTATGAGGGGATTCAATTATAGACCCATTATCAGTTTTAGTATAGGCCCTAGATATAATCACACATGTTGCCCATCTTATATATTTGGTTCTTGGTGATTTTATCTTACATATAATGTTTCTATAGTTTTGATCAATTTCAATATTATCTATTTTATCTCATTCGTTAAATTTGATGAACAATCTTTTATCTCAATAATACTTTCGAATATTCATCAGTAAACTGTGAATAATATTCACAAATTTATTGATTTTGTTCCAAAATGCGTGTTCAGCCTTTTCATATTGTATTATAAAGACCTACTTTAGATGAATGAATCAACTAAATAACGTATAGATACCGAAAAAACATTGAATATTCACTTAATTACAGAAACGATTGTGCGTTAACCTAAATATAAAGACAAGAAGAATCAATCTTGCCAGTAAATTGTTTATAATACGGACAAAAAACTCTGGTGATTTCATAGTTAATAGATGTATATAATTTTTATCCAGTAATTTCACTCAAAAATATATAGATTCGAGGCTAATAGAGGATGATAATTAAACTGTACTAAAAACCAACTGACCGCAACTTCTACTTTTTAGAAACCTGTGCACATGTTGAATCGAGAGATTTGAAATCTCATCACCACAAATTTATTTTGACATAAAGGTCACCCACTCATACTCTAACCATCACTAAGAAAGTTCATAAAACATAAAATGAGAAGTATAGCCATTTGTGAAGCGGAAGTGCTGAATTCCTTACTTCGTCTTCTGTACATGTTGCTCAGTGAGTAGGAATTTAGAACAGTCGATTTTAGTACATTTGGCTTTCAGTACAGTCGATTTTCAGTACAATTGGTCGCTTTCAGTTTTTTGTACAGTTGTTCGATTTTTAGGACAGTTGTTCGATTTTTAGGACAGTCGAGTTTTAGTACAGTTGACCCATCTCCATGTATAATAAAAGTTAAATAAATATAACTTTGTCGCCTTTGAATAGAAATAACCTCATGCATGAAGAACTAGATATGATATAAGGTGACAAAGTCATAATTTTATTCAAAGGGAAAAGTTTCGCCACAGAAGTATGCGAAAGTGTGATATGTCATTTACTACACAAGAATTCCATTCCTTTTCTCGGTTTATGTAGAGAATACTCTTGAGAACAAATGACAGATGAACTGACAAATGGCAGGAGTTTTTTTCTGTTTTTTCCACTTCTATATATCAGTTGAATTACTACATGAAGCTTCATCTTGACACTCAGTGGCAAAGAGTAATTTTTATGTCTTGAGGAATAATTTAAGGCAATTGCTATATGTTTATATATATATATATATATATATATATATATATATATATATATATATATATATATATATATATATATATATATATATATATATATATATTATGTTATCTCGTAAGCTTAAACGACTCATAATGTGATAAAAATGAATACTTATGGATAATTTAAGTCGTTTTTTTTAATATGAAACACCCAATAGAATATGTATACTATGTATATTTTGATATAATATTGGAAGGCTAATAATATTATATTAAAATATACATAGTATACATATTCTATTGGGTGTTTCATATTTAAAAAAACGACTTGAATTATCCATAAGTATTCATTTTTATCATATATATATATATATATATATATATATATATATATATATATATATATATATATATATATATATATATATATATATATATATATATAATGGAGAGAGAGAGAGAAAGAAAGTGAAAAACTAAGGAAAAAACAGAATAGTTGATGATGGCCCGAGAACGAGGAGGAATTACTAGAAAAGTGGATGAAAAGAAGTGATAGATATGTCAAATGATCTCTGGAATCGTCATGATGGCAGGGATCAGATACATGCACATAATGTGGTTCAGGGATCAGATACATGCACATAATGTGGTTCAGAGATTAGTAGATGTGACGGAACAATTAGCAGGTATACATAGGCCTATAAAACATAGTAAGATGAAGTTGTTCATTTATTCATACATTTTTTGGAAAAAATTCCTGGAAAATGATCTCTCTAATTTGTTGGAAACGTGAGGTGAGTTTTTGTATTAATAAATAACTGGTTCTACAGTTTTACATATAGAAAATTTACGAATCGTTGTAGGCCTACATCATTCTTGTTGGACCAACAGAAAATTGATATAATAACTAAACAAATGCGGTATATTATGTCTCCATAATTGAATAGATGATCGAAAATATTATGTGTTCGGAGCAGTATCGATTAAACTAATTGTTCGTGTATCGACAATAAATATTCATTGAAAAAATGTCATTAATATAACTGGTAGTCTATCGACTTCGTCCTACGCTATATCTGTTATCTATATAGCTTTTCCCCACACAACATCTGTTTTCTATTAACAGACAATTAAATTTTTTAACGACATAAAAGCTGTTTAGTTTGATATTAAATGTTGATGTCCAGGTGATTAATGTTAATGTGTAATATAAAGTAATTGATATTCTGTCACTCAAGTATGTGTGTCGTTAAGAAGAGATCTCAATACTTATTATTTTTAAGGTCTTCGTTTCTAAACGCACTTCACAAGCTATGCTGTAATAGCCACTTTTACTATTATATAATCTGTCGTTAACGAGTCGAAGTATAGATTATCTAGTATATACTTGTGGTCACATACAGTTGTCGATCAAGCCCGATTAAAATGCGTCATGAAATAAAGTTATTGACATCAAAAATGCACCCAAACTAGCAGACAATATGTGTACTGTATATGTACGTATTCACATACTGCAAGTATATACAGTCTATGGTAAATAGCAGTAAAATATTCAAGTTATTTTTGTATTATTATATTATCTCGCGAGAAACATTATGTGCATGACCGCATGCTCACACATTTGCTGGTGCATCACAAATTTTTCCCTATATCAACAATAAATTATAATCCAAAAATGATAGTTCCACATACACAAATAAGTTGATATTAATTTATTTTATATTTTATTTTACTAACCACTATGTAATGAATAATAACTTCGAAATATTGGCATCGGAATGATGAATGCGATGAGGGTGAGGTGAGACGAAACATTACTTTGTTAGGTGTTATAGGTATAAACGCTTATAAACGCTAGAAACGCTCTGTATTTGTGACAGAGGTACGATGGTACTCGATCAGGAGTGTCGTCAATGACGGGAATCGAACGCAGACCAACTGAGTGACAGTTAATGAACCCATCTCAGTCTTTTAGTTGAAATTTAACTGAATTATTGCTATGCACATTTTATGTGCAGATCATAAACCTACAACTAAAAGTATATATTTCAGTATTAATTAAATGTGACTTGATATCTGAAACTGTAATCGTGGTTTATTCCTATTATAGTTGAGAAGTCAACAGGCATTCGGAATTTGGAATGAGACACGATTAGGAAATGGTAATTCTTTTCATGACATTCTTGTTTTGGGGGTCAAATGTCATGTGCGTAGTTCGTTGTGACCTGTCACACTGCTTGCATTTCTCGCAATTCTTGCTTACATGGGCTAATGCATACACAACTTTAAGCTTGTTCGATTTTGGACCTGTAGGTCGCCAGTTCGAATCTCGCTGTAGTTAATCTTTTTTTTGGTTCCATGAAATACCGTTTTTGGTAATGTTTTTGGTAACACTAATCAATATTGCCGTCAGTATACCCTGTTATGTTTTCCGAAATACTAAATTAGAATAATACAAACAATCTTTTTGCCTTAAGATATACTGCTCCGGGGTATTGGTTATGGCACAGAAAAGCGATGGTTATTTTTTTGGGTTAGGTTTTTGTCTTAGGTTTTTGCTTAGGTTTACTGGAAGAAGGTGTCGCAATTTCTTCAGAGAAAAGTTATATTTATAGTCTATTTTTCATCAATAATTGAAGTGAGTTTATCTATTTTGTTGGGGCCCGTACGGGATTTTAAACACGATTCCCCTTACAACATAGGCCTATACTTCTTGAATCCATATTCATATGAAATGGGTGAAATGACCAATATCCAATCTGATCGAGTAATTTTTAACACACAAATATTAAACATCAATTTTTTCACGTTGTTGTATATTTTCCGAACTTTTTTCTATTTACATTGAAATCTTGATGTACCACTCATGTTTTCCAATTATCAAAACGAATGAATCAATGCTGCCGCTTATAAGCAGCACCTCTCAATTGTTTTGAGACCTCATTCACAAATTTCCAATCAAACAAGATGACGATAACTAAGCAATTATGTGAATATTTACCATCCCAAATCTTTTCAGATCTAATTAAAGTACAATCAAATACATAATTGTATACGCCTTCTCTCCGAAGTGATCATCTCCATAACTTCCATTGGTCTTTTGTTGCTTGCTTGTGCGTGTATTTGTTGGTGTGTGCGAGGGTGTGTGTCTGTTAGTATAAACTACACCAGTAAAGATAGAAACTTATTTGCACTCTAGCAAGGTCTAAAGGAAATACCATCAGGACAGAAGGGTTGGGCCGAGGCGTTATCCTATATTCTCCAAGGAGTAAGGCAGGAATACCCGTATATAAACAAGAATAACAAGTAACAGCTTTGCTCTGCCGCATGCGTTACAAACTGGGCTGTACTGGAATATACCATCAACGATACACAACATATTATTATAAAATATGTTTAAACTTTATTCGAAACACATCGGATCATACCCTCATTTTAAATTATATATGTGTAGAAAACTTGTTTGGCATTTATTACCAGGCATTATACTATAACTTAAGACAAACACAACATTTCTGCTTGAGCCTCAGTTCATAATAGGAGTATAAACTATGGAAACACTTAGATTTCCGTGATAAAGATACAAACTCTGCAAATGAACCCTGTTATAAAGGATTAGTGTGTTTATATTACATGTATTCTGTCAAATGTGTCCTGAATGATAGGCTTATATTTATCGAAGTGTTTCTAGGGTCAAACGACTGGATTAGACTACTATAGGGATCACTTATACTTGACCGCATTGAACTGTATATGTGGTCATTTGATTATAGGTTAGTAGAGAATTTATTAACTTTTTAGAAATCCAGAAGAAGTTCAACTCGAAAAAGTATGCATGGTTAATGTTGAAGATGATACAAATGAACTTATATTAAGTATTTACAACTCTTTAATCGTCTTGTCTTCAGGAAGTTTAAAATCCGTATATTATAGGCTTAATTCGTTGTATCTCATCATTTGAAATTCAGTATAGATTGAGTGAGGACTCTCACACTGATTCTAATTGCATAATTCACATAAACATTATATATATATATATATATATATATATATAACAAACTTTTTTGAAACATTCTCCTTCATGGAATATTTGGACTTTTTGAACATAATACTCTATTGAATTTGACTTGAACAACTTGATTACATTGATTTCACTACAAAATCTCACAGCAACAGTATAGGCCTAGAGGCATATAGGGCATAATCGTAGAAGGCCTATAGCAGATACAAAACTTTTGGTACTCAATTTTTTTGTTATGGACCTTTGAGAAGCATTCATAGTTTGCTATCACTATAACAATGCTGGTGATGTCCGGATATATCACAAAAACGGTTAATTCTTAAAATGCGTGTTGGGATTTTTGGAAACTGAAAGACTGTTATCTGGGGCGAAGAAATATAATCATAGCCTTCGCAGACCTGGTGTCAAAGTTAATTATTTCCGAATTAAAACAGTCTCAAGGTATATGATTATTGATATCTGGTGACAATACAGCCTCGAAGTCTTTGAATAACCAGTAGATTTCACCTCTAACGGGTCTTAATAATTCATCCTTTGTCTCAATTGGGAAACAATGATTGAATATCAAGATTTCGATGTTAATTTAAAAAAAATGATAATAATAAGTAGTATGGATACATACAAATTCACAATGTATTCATCTCAAAATACTTGTTCATTCCAATTCAATTCATCTTAATATTAAGACGAGAAGAAATTATTTATTACATTTCGGTGGAAGGGCCAGGTTATCTTAAAACTAATCTATAATACGACGTATGTAGCCTATAACGACAACGCGAGAGTGTAAATTGTGAAGAGTCTGCAGGTTGACAACCACATCTTGGTCCAACAGTTTTCTTCACTTCTTCCACTGAATTGCTACAATATATTGATATCGGAAAGATTAATTGTAAATTACCGCGTATGGCCGACATATGAAGCATGACCGACTGATGTTGTCCATGTTATCAAAAAGCTATCAACTTGTGCTCCACCGGCTGAAAAAACGGAAACCAAACCACTAGCATTACTAGAATTAGGACAGTATATTTGTCACGTTTTCAACCTATAAGATGACCTATAATTGTAAATTTGAACAGAATTGAATTCAATGAAAAATTAGTGATTAGGTACAATTAACTTTGTGGAAAATAAGAAATATAAAACTTTCAATAAATGAGAAGCACAGATTTTAGAAAAGGCCTATCTATAGAGGGGAAACATGAAATATAGTACAATGTTTTTGATAGTTTTCAACATTAGAACACTGTCCATGATTTATGTTGAGAAACAGTGAAGTCCGCAACCCATCTGGCTCAGTTAGCGGAGACACTGCTTAAGAAACCAAAGTCAAAGTGGATGTGGATTCGAGTTTCTTATACCTAAGCCAAGGATTATGATGAATATCATTCACTCATCATTTGGTGATCCGTACCCCCAAATAGCCGAACAATTCGGGGGTTATTAGACCATCAGTATGATCAACAGTGTATGATGGCCTTACGGACGATAATATGATTAATAACCCGATGGGAACAGACAATTTGCCAGGAGAACAATTACCAGGCCATTTATTTTCATTGATGGTATAGGGTGGGATGGGTGAGGTTGGATTGAGTTGGATTGGCTTAGATTGGGTTAGCCCAGGTGAGTTTGGGATGAGATAGGTTTAGTTAGGTATGGTTAGGATAGTTCAGGAACTAGCCTGGCAAATTGCTGCCCGGCAAATTGTCCGCCACTCATAATTACTCTAATCATTTCATACTCATACTCATGCTCATCATGATCATATGCGTCTGATGATCACACTCAACATACTCACTACTTCATTCAGTTATTTTCATACGACTAGGAAAATGCCTTATATGCGTTGTGAGATGAGCTTAGAAGTATGGAAATGTAGAATTAAGAACATTTTGTCAGCTCAATGTACATATACAGGCCATGGATCACTTCAAATGTTTAAGAACCGCGGCTGTCTGTTGGTATATAAACCTTGGTTTCCAAACAATTATACCAGTGCCTTCTTCATATCCATCACAGATTTTAAACGTTTTAATTTATTGGTGACACTTGTTGCTCACATTTAATAGTTTCTTAATTGCTTTCTTAATTGCTTTTATTGATGTGGAAAAAAGGACATTAAAAATGCGTTTTCTTCGTTATTTCACATCCGCTTGTTCCATAAATCGCTTAAAATAGGTGTGATAGATCTTTCCACATTCAGTATAAATTTGAGAGCTTTTGAAAAAAAAAATTCCAAGTATTCCTCCCCTGGCCTATTCTTATGGGGAATTTCTATACTTTCCAATTTTTTTCCGGAAAAACCGTCCAACCGATTTTTCTGAAAAACAATCCCAACCTATTCTGGTATAACACCAATTTGTGAAAAAAGTTTCGAGTTGATTGAAACTTTTTCCTGACCTGTATGCCGCGTACAAAATTACACACAAAAAAAAAAAAAAAAAAAAAACATAAAAACCAAGCCCAAATTTTTTCGGTATATGGAATGAAAATCTTCGCTACACTCATCTAATCAGTAAAAGAAGAATTTGACCTGAAATATACATTGTATGGACTGATATATGTATTTATGAGATACTTTAACCACGTGATAAGAATGACATGTCCGTATGTTGTTTGTTGTCGTAGCCTGGTGCACCCACATGGCATAGGTTCGATCTCCACGAGGTACGCAAACTCGACTATTTCTACGACATTTTCTTATGGCCCATTAAATAGACTTGTTTCTGACTCAGTGGAATCACATGCACTCATTCATAACATGGCTGACACCGGCTCGGCACGGCACGGAACGGCAGAACACTCAGAAATCAATAAATCATGACTGATGTCCATGTTTTCATGGCTATTATTCATGCAATAACTATTAGGAATAGTTTGATGGTTTGTTGGTTCAATGATGATTGACGTGGGACATGATTGAAATCAGAATTAATGTTAAAAACATTCTTATCTGGAATACAGCGGAAGACATGAGAGGTAATATCAACTTATGGACGGTATGTTGAATATATTACCAGCACTAGTAGCTCAGTTGTAACGCACTTGCTTCATGTAACCGAGAGACGAGGGTGGATCGGACTTCCGTTCGATTTCCGTCACTGTTCCTCATTACAGAGTGTTTTCGTGTTATTTTTCTTTTGAGTTGATAGGTGAATACCTGGATGGTAACTCTACCACATGCACTTCCTCTCCACTACCTGGAAGATCATTCATGTCATCATCCCGTCGTCTCATTCATCTAACAAAATGATAATTCGTCCATAACGTGTTTCACTCTTCAGATACGTACAGTAAATGCCCGAGTAATGAATTGAGAGAGAAAGTGTTAGAAGAAAAGAGAAGAGAGAAGGAGAGAGAGAGAAATAAAGGAAGCGTATACAGTATTGCAGAATATACAATTACTTTGTAATGTTTAATTACATATGCGTACAACCATGCATGCATGTCTGTGTATAGAATATAATGAGAGTGACATAGTGAGCGTGTAGGTCATGCGTCAGTGTCAATGTCATCAACGCATCAACACACAACGCATAATAATGCCTATAGTCTAGACAGTCTTGAGGCAGGTTAGTGACTTGGTTGCATCTAAGGTTTGACCTCATCACTGACCTCTACAGTAATAATGATATTGAGCTGTTAAGCTGGCACCTTTGTAAGAGTTGAAGAACAGAGGCGCCGATTTTTTATGCTTGTCTGATTTATCACGTTCACTGAGATGTAGGCATATCTTATTCGGCGGATATGATATTATTACGTCCTGTTTTGTCCTCATAATTATTTGTATTATTATTGACAGTAGGGTGAGTTAGTAGTAGAGTTCAAAAAAGCTTGATAAGCATGACTGAAATCAGTATTGTTGTTTTCTCGCTGCTAAAATAAATCTTTTACCTACAAAATAAACGAAATAAATACATATATTTTAGATAAGTATTTATTATATTTGAAGAAATTAAGTGATTCAATAGTAAAGTTCCGCCTCAACTTTTGTGACTTCCGATTTTGAAATGTGGAAATGAAATTGAAACGGTGATTAATTGATATATATAGATGATACCTCAGTATAGCAACACAGATAGCAATGGAACCTTTTGAAGCCAGAAGGCATATGAAATCGATAGATCTGTAATTAGTTTAAATCTTTCACTGAGCTCAACAAAACAGTTTGTTACTGTGTCTCTTACGACTATGAACAGACCTGTCACTGTTTTTGTATCAGTATGGTAGGCTGTGGGTACAGGTTTGTAGATCTGGTAATATATAGGGCTATGTGTACCGTTAGGACTTGGGTCTTATCTTAATATTCGATTAGAATGGGACCTATAATGAATGTATTCAATTAATTTGGATACAAGTCACATTTACAATACAATAGTATATTAATACTAAATTTTGACGAAACAATGCTTATTTTTTCCGTATTATTATAAATAACTGGGGAAAAGCAGAAGCGATTTTGACCTATACCCTAATAACCACTCAAATATATTCACTGTGATCATGGAACCTGGGATTTAGTTGTGTACATCAAATTCATTTCATAGAAGCAAGTATATATGTATAGACCTATAGGCCTATAATTATAATAACTTACATGCAAATTTGAATAGATGTAAATTCAGGCTACTTATGAAAAAAATCTTACAACAAAAAATTAGTTCTCCTAATTAAAACAATTGATTTGTTTCTCCTATTTTGAAGAATACAATCAGTATATATTGAAAGAATGTTCTATGCTAATGGAGCCGGAGTGAATTATGATAGTTCGACCTTATTGACCCCCATTGTGATGATGATGCGTGTATATGGGTGTGTGTGTGCGTGTGTGTGACGGTGTGGGCCCCACGGTGCGCTCAAAACATGGCCGTTCACCCATTCAAGCTGACGTTCTCTCCTCCCCTCGAACCATTGTACAAGAAATATGGTCCTTTGGGCTCTGCCTTGTTTCACCGTTTCTATAGCAACCGGCCAGTTGAAACCCACCAATAGGGAACACGAATCGCACCGAAATGCCAAAAAAGACACACCTCTCCACCAAAATTAATTACATGTTCTGTAAAGTCACTTCCAAGTAACCTGTTATTTATTTATTTTTAATTTTTATTCGTCACTGAACGTATTTCAGGATTGAACTTGTTTACGGTGAATTGAACAGAACACAAACAGATTGCCAAGTGTTTTCCTTCCATTTATATTTTTGATCACTTTTCCTGTTTTTCTGACAGTAATTCAAAGTTCATGTTCTCATGTTTTGTCAATTTGAACCTAATCAACTCCATTGTGATCTGATGCATTTGAATCTATTGAATTATATATGAATGTAGGCCTATATATAGGCCTATATATAAATGTATGTGTATTTATAAATATATATATATATATATATATATATATATATATATATATATATATATATATATATATATATATATATATAACTTAGGCCTACATATATGTGTGTATGTGTATATAGGCCTATACCGGTACATATCAATTTACAGATTGAATTTGAAACAAAATAAGGGTAACTATAATAATGATGTTGGATTAAATATGATAATCTTAACAGTCGACTGAATGTCGGTTTGCAAGGAGCAACAATAACCAATTGAAACTTGATGGGTAGGTATTATTCTCAATTATTTTGCAACAAATTTGAAGGAAAATTCTAGTATTCTAGTCAGGCTAACTGGATTTTTATAAGCATAATAATTGAAACATTCGCGGAATACTGGATATATAATATTTTCATGAATATTTTGATTGTTTGGCCCAATCGTTAACTGCTACTCCTTCTATTTTCATTGTTTTCACGTTCTTAGGTATTGAAAATGAACGTCATCAACCCCGGATAATGCTCGACCATTTTTCCATAATTTCTCAAATTGACTGTAATTTTATATCGCCAAAAAATTATTATCTTTTCATTGGAATATAAGGTGTTATTTTTCCACTTGCATCGTTCAAATTTCATTTGTATTGAATAAATAAAATGTAGGTTACCGTGACGAATCCGGCTGTGTATCGAGTCCAAGTGAAAGGAATTCTGTAATGGAAGGCCAATATGTGCATTACAAATGCAGTAAATCATTTCAAGATTTATTTTTCATTGAAATCTAGAGACAAATGAATCTTGAATGAACTTTGAATTTGTTACTCATCATTTAGAATAAAACAACCAAGATACTAATAAATATATACAAGAACAAACAAAAGCTTGGGGATGGTGTCACCACGTTGAATTGAAAGTTTAACTGCATGACTAGAGCGCTTGTGGGAAACGGTGGAACTAAAACTGTGACTTCCTGCATTGTAAGTTATCTATTATATACTATCTATTACCATAATTGCTACTAGTTTTATTTCATGCATGCACATTCTCATGTATAATTGATATTTTATTAATTGGACTTAATATAATTAACTATATAATTAACATTTAATGTATGATATTTTTACGAAGTGAAGAAAAATTAATGACCAATATCAAGAACATGTACCTAATGGTGAATAGTAATATTATTTACTCATAATGGTAACACAGATAATAATTCAATACAATTTTCTCATACGAATGAGTTACTCGAATTGAATTCGTATTAATTAACGGAGCAACTTTTTGGCCTATTGTAAAACATACACTATCGTATGTTATATGTTAGTAGGCCTATATTGTATCAATAAAAATACAGGTCATTTTGATAGGATTTGTGTGTGATGAATTGAAGGTGGTCTTTTGAATTTATCATGCTGCTATTCACCTAGGTAACTATGGGAAACTAGGATAAAATTACCATCGACATGCGATAATATTTCTCCATTAAAATAATTTGACTCTGAAAAAGTTACCAAATCGCACCGTAGACCTAAGTAGTAATTCGTAAATCGAAACAATTATAAATTATTAGCATAGTGCAGGCCTATATCGCGTGTTATATCATTATAATTGTACGCGATAGCTATAGCATCATACAAGTATTATCTTTTTGTGCTCTGTGAGTAAACTATAAGCCTGAACTATTATAGTCATAGACAAAATGTCGTTCTTCGCAGATTTGTTCAATTAAGACACCTGAATAAGCACTGTTTCTTATCATACATTTACAGTAGGCCTAAATTAAAAAAAAACATAATTCGTTATTAAAAACATAAAGAACAAGATTACGTAGAAAAGGCCTATAGGCCTTTTCTACGTAATCTTGTTCTTTATGTTTTTAATAACGAATTATGTTTTTTTTAAATTCCATAACGGTCATTTTTATCCAAGTATTGAAAAACTGTATCAGTATTCCTAATTTTTGTTTGTTTCAGTGATGAAATAATTCTTGAAATTCTTTTTTTTCGTCAAACTATAATGAAATCGAACATATATTAATTGGTTCAAAATTGAAAAGAGTTCAAACACTTATAACAGCAGTAATTCATATTATTTTTCCAACAATCACCACACTCAAATGCAAGTATAGTTCAGTCAACTGGATTCTTTTTCCGAGTCTAATGCGATTTATTATGATTCGCATCTTGGCTTACCTGTGATATGCAGTTTTGATGGTTATTATCAGGGATTTATGCAGATGCTTCATCTTCGAGTTAATTCTAAAATTGAATCATCAACACTGAAATATAAGTACTTCTTCTTTGCATGCATGAGGGTAAATCACACTACCAAAAAGCTATTCATCGAGAAATTAATAAGGAGATTGAAAAATAATAATACAATTATTGATATATCAATTTTTATGAAAAAAAGAGAGATACGGAAGATAGCGTGTTTCCTGATCACTAAAACTATTCCAACTGATCTGGAAACCAACGGTGTGAAAATGCTGAAAAATAGGTAATTTCATCATTGTAGAAGATACTTCTCAAATCCTGTATTCCCATTGGTCAGTTTTCGAGTTGAGAAGGTAGATACGAGAAGGGTTAAACTTTCTCTTATATAGACTTAATATACAATATCTGAATCTACTTTGGGATCCTCTAACCCTTTCAGTTATAAAAACCATGTTCAAGTTGAAATCAACCCTAGAGTAGAAAGTCTGTGTGCTTCGTTCAACTCTTTGAAACGCATCTCCCAAAGGGTTAGTTATACTGCCTCGTAATCCGTTCAAAAAAGAAAACTGTTCTACTGCTTGTCATTTTATTGATGATAAAGAGAAGGAGACGGGGAAGGAGGGGGTCGTAAAACGCAAAGGAGAGAGAGAGAGAGAGATAGAGAGGGAGAGAGACAGTCATTTGAACAACGTTAGGATAAGTTCACTTTGACAACATTTAGGGAAAAGGGTTATACCTATGAGATTTTCACAAATACACCAATGCCTGTACTATTTATTATCAGGAAGTATTATTAGATTGCAGGACAAAAGAACGATATCTAATAAACCCTCATTACTTTTACACTATATTTAAAATTTACAATATTATGTCTGTACACAATACATTGTAGAAAAATTAATGTAGTCTTACTTTACCACAGTGAATAATATTGTGATATAAAAATAATATCATCCAATTATAATGAATTTCTGTGATTTTAAGGAATCTGCAAAATATATATAGATCTATAGGCCTATATAAGAAATTCAACTCTTGTATTTCAAGTTGATAAATATTATATCCATATATTATATGCCTAATTGATTCAAACATTCAATTGATCAATGCAAGTGAGCATATAAATATCATCAGGATCTATTTGTCAAATATATTCTCTTTCTTCTATATTCAAAGCTAGCATATTACACTATAGATAATGATTAAAGGAAGTACACAGCTGATTAAACACTTTCAATTTATATACAAGAAATAATTTAATGTTGAATTCTTACATTTTATAGATATTATGATATGATCCCGTGAATAACAGTTTATATATACATCAAGTTAACCAATGTCATCATGAATCACTATTATAGTAAGTTTATATTCGTTTTGATATCTTTAGTTAGATGCATTGTTTTATCACACTATTCCTTCCATCAGTATAATAACTCAATTGTGATGTTCTTTTTCTCGAATTATTTTGTAATCAAATTATCAGAGAATTGTTTGTTTTAGAATAATACATACAATAATAAAAGAGTTATATATATATATATTGTTTTGTGGGTGACGATGTAGGCTAGGCTAATAAAAAGGTAATCAAACGATTCATAAAAGTCGAGTTATTCTTATTATTACTGGTCCTAATTGAGTAACATTTGCTGATGAACTAGCTCATTAAGAGTTTCTACACAAAGTAGAACTACGATGCCAGTATATAGCTAGAAGGAGTTTGTATACATAATGTAGGGCCTATAATATTATTACAAACAATAACTAATGATTCTCAATATAGCTTATATATATATATATATATATACATATATACACCCTTCAAACTATACCATATATAGTTATATATACCATATACTATACCATATATATATATATATATATATATATATATATATATATATATATATATATATATATATATATATATATACATATATACACCCTTCAAACTATACCATAAAACAAACTAGTGCATCGGAAGACCTTGTCTCTGTATAGGCATAGAATTTGTTTTTATTAGTTTTACAATAATTATAGCAACGCTTGAGAGAAAAAACTGATCGACAAAACAGCAGGTTTGCAGCAAAACACACGTTAAGGTTAATCGTCTATTATAAATGAATTTACAGGTCCAATTTTAGAGTAAAATACTATATGTTATTGAACATAATCATTTGAATGGAATGCTATTAATGTTAACGTTTGATTGCTATATAAGTTTTGAACTGTAAAAAACATAGTATGCCAATAAAATAGTGCAGTACCTATTTATTAGTATGACATTAAACTTGAACGATATTATGAACCAATTATTTTCGGTTATATTTGAATGATTCGGACATAATAGAATATAATTCATATTTCGATCCTTGACATTGTCAAGAACATCACAACTGTGGTGTTCCCGTAGTGGACCGCCATGCTGAAGAAGAGAAGTGAACGAGATGTGGACGAGATGTGGACGAGATGTGGACGCGAGCGGACGAATAGTGTCACCTCCTGTTACGTATACTGAAGGTATACCGGAAAACATATTGACACACTCAGGATACATTCAGTATACGTACAGGAAGTGTCACTCTGGCAACAGGCAACACTTGCAACTCTGGTTCATCATTCGTCGTCGACTTCCACTCTTTAGCCATGAAAAAATCTTGGGAATTGCTGCTAAATTATCTGTAATGAGAAAAATACAAATTATAAATATATGAAACAACTATACTGTTAAAAGAGGGTTACAATTTCATTATCTCAGATTTAATTTTGTAAACGACATTAATTTTTCCCTCCAAAAGATAAGCCTGATAAAAATGTGTGCTACAGCGTGTGTGAAAAGAGTGAAACGCAGATCTAGTGCACTAGTATGTGTATTTTATTTCATTTGGTTGTTAAGGTTTGTGAAGGCGTGGAGCGTACGACGGGTTGCATGTATGCCCCTGGGAACTATATATTTCCCGCATTGAGGGCGGAATCAGGAACACACCCTTGGGATAAACATGGTGAGGGGAAGAGAGAGGGGGCAGGAAAAAAAGGAGTATAGAAAGGAGGAAGAGAAGAAGGGGAGAGGTTATATTCAGTAAAGTGATTTATGCGAGGTAGTTGTTGGAAAAGCAGAGTAGGGATTTTCTTCGGTTATGTATTCTATTGTTTATTGGCGTAGGTGGTATTCAAGTTGCCTTATATACAAACCCCAGCAGACAAAAGGTGTTTACTATAATGTGTGAACGAATGGAAGGATCGTAACACGAGACAATATTATATCATGCACATAAGAGGATAGAATATCAAATGAGCATTGGAAATCTTATTAAATGAATCAATAGAACATTCAGACCAATAGGCTATATACCATTGGGTAATAATATATATAGCCGAAGGCCTAATTGTACTGCTATTCCCTCCCATACAGCCACCAATTGAATTATAATTATTCAGCAATTATGCTACAATATTATATTATACCACATAAAACAGTATCTTACAATTAATTGTGTAATGTCTATCAATATCCTATTCTCTGTTCGTTCTAAAGAATATCGACTAGGCCTCAATGTTCTTATACATGAACGTGTATGGTGCAAGGGGACGTATAGTGTAACATCCACCGGCAAGCACGAGCGTATCGGCCGGGGTACGTTTAGGCCAAACGTCCTTTGTACCACAACTGAAGTTACTGAACAACATTGTTTTGAAAGAGAATTCTGAACAACATTGTTTTGAAAGAGAATTATAGTGGTTTATAACACTTGCCTCATTCAACATCCTGATGTTGATCCTGGATTATTCTGTAGCTGTACATAGACTAGATTCACACAGCATTTAGCGAAAGAAAAACCTTATAGGCATCGATCTAAAACAAATGAAATTCACATTGGAATAAGAGAAGATCAGCTGGAAATCAGCTGTTGTCAAGAAGTTGACAAGAAGTCGACAGTCATTGAAGGCATGAATGACGTAACAGAAAAGTAACGTTTGTATCAATATTCAATAACACTATTGCAATGTATCACAAAAATAACATTTTAACATACGTTCATCATCAGATTACTAGGTCCATTTGTTTGAATAATCACATTATTTTCTATAAACTCATATATATGTGACAAAAATACGAGTTAATCTTATTAATATTAAATCGTGACCAATATAACATTTGAGTGATGTGATCTTCAACAACATTGGAATACTTTGTAGTTACAATCCCTCAAACCGCATTCAAGCTTTCTCTTTCAATCACTTTGACATGCTAGAGAAAAATCATATCGCGGGACTCAATTGCAACCTAATAATGTATAACTATCTCTATTACTATAACTCATATATAACTTATATTATTATCTAGCAGGTGGTACGCGTGAAATATACATTGCAGCAATCAAGACTTACCACTCACCTAAACGGCGCTTAAGAAGCCTAAATACAAGCCGAACGACTACAAATACTACTGCAATAAGAACTGTTCAAACTTTAAAGAGCAAATAGTTGACACTGTTTGAAGTCTTGTGTCGAATATTTCACTAGTTGTTATATAATGCGACGCCTAGCTGTGACGAGCGTCGAATGCCAGAATCGACGCCGACGCTAGCGTCCTCTCGAGAAAGCTATGGGGGGTTGCGGGGAGGGGTTGGGAGGGGTTGAAGGTAGAGGAGGGGCCTCACAACTACTAGAGGGCAGGACTAACTAGATTAAAGATTGCACGTATACTCGGCAGCACGAAAAATTAAATAGCAACAGTAGAAATTGATTTATAAAAAGACCAATGCACTGAGTTACATAATATTATGAAGAACGAGTTGAAGTTCTTTCCAATATATTCCATAATTTAGTACTGTACCTCATGTATATAACTCATAGTAACTCATGTGAAGAGACACTTGACAAACTATCAAGAGTATTAATAAATGCCTAGAGAAATGCATTCCAACATCAGTAAAAACAATCCTAAAATATATGTTGGTGTTTTTATATGTTGAAGACATTGTCAATGGTGGACATGTATATTTCTATCACACATTAGTCTTATACACATACGGTTCGTACATAATATTTTAGCGAGATACAGTACACTGTTTTGTTGTATTGCCATGTTGATGTAGTTTATAATACGACAGAATGACTATACATCAAGGTAGTGATATTAACGTACTGATCGTACGTCACAAGAAGAGTTGATGACAAATTCATTTGATGATAATGTGATTTGAAGGTCTGGTTGGGTGACCAAGGTGGCAGATAGCATTATCTAAAGGTATAGTGGGGAAAAGCAGAAGAGAGAGAGAGAAGACGAGAGCTGTATTCAGTGCAGAGAGTGCGATGGGGTAGCACAGTTAGTATGTGTGTGAAAGAGAGAGAGAGAACGAGAAAGAGATGCGAAGCGAGGAAAAGAGATATACTGAGAGTGGGGGGAGGGAGAGACAGAGAGAGAGAGACAGAGAGACAGAGAGAAAGAGAGAGAGAGAGAGAGAGAGAGAGAGAGAGAGAGAGAGAGAGAGAGAGAGAGAGAGATAGAGAGGGTGCTATAAAATAAACTCGGATAAAAAGCCCGTACAACTTCTTGAGGTTAGGGATAAAATATGCAAGGGACGCCGTAAAGCTGCACTGCTCGCTGGACGTAAATGACAACTTTATGTCCATTTTCCATCAAAGTAGACAAAATCGTACTAGTTTGAATGTAAAGCTAGAAATTAGATACGGGACTAAATTATAACAATTTCAAACGTATCTACAACAACGAAAAAAGAAAACGTTGAGAAGGAGACATTATTTTATAGCCTCAATTTTCGTACAAACTGGAACTTTCAGCTTAGTTGAAAAGTTTCTTAACTTGTTTCCAAGAAGTTCTCAAAGTTAAGCTATAAATATTATGACCCTAAAACAGGCTTAGAGCTAGCATATAAACATATAAAAAGCATTAATTTGTTTGGTCGATTGGTTTCCTCAAATTGAGGAAGCCATTCCCAAACACCCACCAAATTTATAACTCGAACCAATAAAACGTGTGTAAAATGTTTTATGAAGTTACTTTTTCTCGTCTTACATGATTTACGGTAAGCTATTTTTATAGCTGACTGTGTTAATGGCTATAAAAGAATATCCAAGACGGAGATTTGTTTGCAATGCATTATACTTGCACTTACTTTACCTTGTTATAGGAGCTCGTTATAACACATTATCTCCTAATCTCACATTGTGGAGGCTTATTTCAAATCTCACATCGTGGAAATGATTTTAATTTTTGTGTCCATTACCATACACATCACATTCCACAACAATCAAACCCTTACATGGAATCTGTGTTTCCATTTCCACAGCTGCATAACCGTCATCCATTAAATATTATCCTGACCATGTTTCTACCAACTAATAACTAGATACAGTTTAATTACCGTTCTTAAAATTACCATTCGCTCAAAATGAAAAAGAGAGCGAGTTTTGAAAAGTATATAGTCAGACCTATAATTTAAGCTTGGAAGGGCAGAGAACAATATCGTTTTACATACCAAATGTGTTCTTACGCGAAAATGCGCGTTAAATATTGAGAATAGCTTGATGTACACCACAATAGGATTCACTTTCAGCGTTGGCTAAAATGAATACGGTAGATTGCACAGTATGGATAGAATGAGAAACTGTCAACTGATGGCTGCTGCGAAGCCGCAAGCCAAGTAACGCGATGTGCGGATACAGCGAAGATTGCTGGAAGCCCAACTGATGTGACACTCAAACCATGATGAGAGAGGCGGCCTATTCTTTTGTCACTCGTACCATGCGATATGGCCCGGGGTGGAGCGGATCGAGCGGAGCGGGGTGTGTGTTTGGATGAAGGAGGGGGGTTGATGCGATGGTCCAGGGGCCCGGGGGGAGACTGCATTCGAACCGTGTGAAAAGCACGAGGAGCAAATACATTTGACAAAACAAATATGGATGCTTCTCTCGTCTCTTTGTTGTTCTAGTCGTTCGTTAGCACATCCCGTGCTCTACAGTCGACACGTATGCCTATACACGTACGCACGTAAACTCACGTCAAGGACACAGCAGATGCATTTAGCGTGACTATCTCCCTCAATGTTACCACGCTAAACACGCTGACAACAACCCGGTTATAATTATTAAGTAGACATTTCCCGTGGAAATCAAACCTATAGAAACAATCGAGTCAATATAAACAGAATGGAAATCCCAAATGTCAAACCGTATATAGGCCTATAATTTACCCAACTATTAATTATTGTTAATAAATGCACGTTTTAAATTATATTTGAATTTTACTCCAAGATGAATTGATCCCATAGTTTCCATACCTGAACTGACGAATAGAATAAGGATGTGCGGAAAGGTTCATTTGTACATCCTTGAGGACTGACCGTACGCGGGAATCTCGGTCGGGTCGGTAGAAAGGATAGCAACAGGGAAACGCAAAGAATGGGCAAAAGGGCGGAGTGGTGCCAGGCCGATATAGGTAGAATTTATCTATACAAATAAGAGGCAACAGAGCATTTTCGTTTGAATAGGACGGTTGCACCAATTCTAGCGTGAACGTATAGAAAACGATGGTGTCAGGTGACTGCAGTATGGACGATTCGCATACAGTCAAACCACACAAGACGTAATCTAATTGAGATGAAGAGTGATGAATGGAATAAACAAATGAACAGATTCTGTTTTTAATTATTCACCTTGACCTATTGTTGAAAGATCGACATTCAATGGACACAGTTTTTAACAACAACTGACGCAAATGATTCGAGTTTTAGCGAGGGAAATGGAATTAGAATTAACGTGAATTAATTCACGTAGAATTAACTTGTTATATCTAAAATTTCACTCGAAATCATTGAAGCTATATACATAATTTTAGAAATTGTGGAACAGTAGACTTAGTATAGTTAAATCGTGGAACGCGAATATCAACTGCAATATTCTATAGGCCTGCGACTATATTTTGAATGCCAAGAGGATACCTATCGGGATATACATGCAACAATCAGATTTGTAGAATATAGGAATAATGATTTTTGACAAGCTCCCGCCCGCATAGGCTGACCATATCAATTTAGAGCATACATTATTCAATTTAAACAAATTGTTCAATTCACAGATTAACATTAATTATTGTTGTGACTCATAGGTAAAATTATCTGAACAATAATCTAGACTTTCTCCATCTTTAATCCTTTGTGGCTAGATTTTTTACGTGATATCTTTACGCACCGAAAATAAAAGTGTTAATAAGAGTAATGCTTATAGCATATTATAGGATACAATGATATACAATTTGTATGCACATTTCATTTCATCATCTCAAAAGATGAAGGTCTTATGTTGGTCTTTCATTGCCGAATGCTCGGTCTACATGCTAATATCTTTCCTCTCATATAGGCCCTATGCATTTTCACTTCATGGAAGATAACTTGTCCAAACTTTTTATCTCACATACTTTTATATTCCAAAGTGCTTGAAGAGCAAGGGTTTGGCTTCCACCATTTGGAAGTTTTTTTTTTGATGAGGATGTCACTTTGATTTTTGTGGTTCATATTCAATTGCTATACTATTGAGAGGGCTGCTTGACATATATAAGCTTTCACGCCGTGAACTCTCTCGCGCAGTTCTTAAAATATCAAATATATTAATATTTCACTATATGTTATTGACTAGAAAAATCGAGATTTCTGCGAAGAGGTTTCTACTGAAACCAATGTTACAATAACTCTTGTAATGTATCTGAGGTTTATAAGCCACCTAGTATATACGTCTATAGTAAACACTAGTTAATCGAACACTATTATTTTGAAGTTTTCATTTGCGTTTTCGTTTTTATTTTGACGATTGAATATTTTGACTTTCTTTTATTCACAGCTTCAAGGATCGTCACTTTATTCACGGCATAATAATGCTCCTGGGAGGCAGCTTGATCGTGTACAATAGATGAAACGAGGACAATTGTAAAAGTGATGCTAAAATTATGTCACTTTCTGTTAAAAATGATTTATTTTCTAATCTCACATACACAAGTATTTTGAATATTCTTACCAGCATATTACCCTTCTCTCAGAAAAATCCGTTGCTTAACAGAAAAGAGAATGATTTAAAAAAAAAAAATGTTGAAAATAAGTGGAAATGACATTAAACTTTCGGTTTCCAAACACAAGTTCCGGTTATACAGTTCCGGTATATACATACAGCATGCATGTGTCTTGTGTGCCTAATTGTGTCCCACATCACATATTCCCTGAAAACAAACAGACAATCAGTCTGATCTTTGACCTGTGACCGATTTCTTATGTGATGATGGAAGGAGGATGCGAATAAAAAGAAAACTAATCAAGTAGCCTATACGTTTATCACAGTGCTGCCTCATACCTTCCAAATGTCTGGTCCGATGTAACTCGGATCTAATATGACGTGCCACGTATGTCAACTCACTAAAATACAACAAACCGAACAATCTGAGTTTTTGGTTTCGCAGACACAGTATGCTCAAAACCGTACTTTGGGTGCGCAGCGTAGCCATCTGCGCTGCGCGCTGGACTTGATTCTCGTCTAGCTACTGCTCTAAACTGACCCAGACAATGATTTCTCTATAATAGCTCTTATGGATGATTATTTTTCAGTTGCATAATATCTATAGATGAACCATAAATCATCCAGTCACTACACATGCAGGAAAAATTATACTTGTATTTACTTGTACATACTTGTATGCAAGTACATTTTCCTTCACAAATGCCTCGATCATTTTCAAAGTTGTGTGTATTAGTTTCCACCACTTTCACAGAGGTATAGTGTAGGTTGTTACCATGAAGAAAAAAGATCGGTCCCTTGAATGTGAGTGTCAACGATGGCGTCGCCTATTGTCTTGTCGTTGTTACTCATTATACCTGGTCTCTAGTATAATGTAATCATAAACAACATACTGCTCGCTGCAGGTCTTCAATAGAGAGAAATCTACGACAAGCTGCTCTTGACTGAAAGAGCAGTTCGATGCTAATTTATACAATATCTGGATATCAGGCTGGATATTTATGACATGAAATGTCGCAGCAAATGTAAGGATTAGGCCTATACTACAATCTCATAGAGGGAACGATGCTCTGCACGAAACACCCACTGACTTATCTGACGAAAACAACTTGAGGTATATATCTTGGGGCGAAAAAGGTTGACCTGCATGCGCAATAAAACATTTCGTTTTTGAAATTTATATAAATATTGATGGGCATACATATATATATATATATATATATATATATATATATATATATATATATATATATATATATATATATGTAGGCATATATAAGTTATATAAATATGAATTTATACATACAAATAAACACATATTCATTACTCACATCTACTATAACACAACAATTAACAATCAACAGCGTTTTTTTTAGTTTCCTCATTATATTTCTACCTTCAGTCAAACATATTCCTTGATACCTTCAACATAAAATAAGTTATTATTTTTCACTCGACTATTGTTTGTAACTAGTTGGTCTGCAGAAACCTGCTTCATTCCAGTATAGGCCTATCTCTTGGTCGAGAGGTTTCCACCGCCACACATTATACCAGTATTCAAATCTACATCACAGAATATATTTCTACAGGATAAACTGGGCGATATATAACAGACTTTACAATATAACGCTACTTCACTATACAATGTTTGACGCTCTGTAAGAGATATTATAGACCTACCTCGCTATCTTATTTCATATGCCATGTGGTTTGACATGAGGTTTTCTTAGTTTACACAATTGAAACAGGTCTTTCAGATATATTTATTATCATTAAAGGTATGAATTCAACCAACCAATCAGTATATACAAGAATCACGGGGTATCAAACATGGCTGACTGTTACTTTTAAGAGTCGGTGAGATATGGTTTGATAACAATTGAGATATTGCATGGTCACATTTAGAATGGAATCAAGAAAAAATAATTCCGTTCATGATTCAAGCTGGAAAGAGAAGGTTGAAAAAATGTTTGGCCTTCATTGATGATCCGTTTATAGAAGTAAAGTATGATTTCGTTTGTATTATTGAATAATTCCATATCCATGTATTGTATTACTTTGTATATACAGTCTCATTAGTGTGTGTAAATAAGTATGATTTACGATTATGTTTGAACACAATTAATGGTGTAACACTTAAACAAGCAGATGTTTATATATTATTCGTTCTGTTGAATCTGCCTCTTACTTTGATATGTATGACTCACTCAGAATTTGAATAATCTCAATACAATGTTGATATGTTGATATTGAATCAATGTAATCACACAGTTTTGGAGCAATTTTTTTCACAAGCAGTTGTAATTTTACAATTTTCTTTATCAAAAGAATCTCAGAAGAAAGAGTGCATCATTATTTGAATCATCATGAAACGCCGATAGAAATATGACCCGATCGATATTGTCTTTGAAATATTCATTCGCTATCACTATAAATAACATAGTCTGAAGTTGTTTGGTTCTGTTTTTAGGTCTACATCGGTCTACAGTCTAAACGAAACGTTTTGACGCCATTGCCAATCAGCCGTGCTATGCTGGCTCGCTATATATATGGAACAGTGATGATATTTCGTTATGGCCGTATACTGCAATATTTGCCGAAAACTTGAAATGAATAGCTGGAATATATATATATATATATATATATATATATATATATATATATATATGTATATATATATATATATATATATATATATATGTATATATATATTCATCTACAGCCGTGTGCAATACAGAATACAACCCTGTTGGGTTCTTACACAAGGCTAGCGTTATACTCCCCGATTGCTACCGTACACTTCATTCCCGCAGCGCCCGATTACACCATTGGGATAACTTTCCTCGTCGTTCCTACAGCTTTCCTTCTTCCATTCTTATTCTACTCTTGTTCCACAACTCTAATCCCCACCCAATCTTCTCCCCCCACCCACCCACCCACCGTATACACACGCCTGCCCACTTTACCCCACCATAGATACGGCTTTATGAGGACCTTTTAGGTCAATTCACGCCTACCATCCCAACTACTTTACCCCCCTAAGACTTAGCGCGTAGATGTGAGCATATTGTGGCATATAGTGTTCATTACACCATGCTGATTAATCACAGCTTATCCCCCAATAATGTGGAACCGTCTTCCACGCATCACATCCGTCATGATCAAGCACACGCACACGCACACAACATTATCATGGCTATAGATGTATTTTGTGCATGATGTAGCTTCAAGTGTATGAAAATGGACGCAATACTTATGTAGTTGTTTGCTGTGTCATCAAGATCAAAGAACCATTGTTTAGTGCCTTGCAAGCTGCAAGCTGATAGTCATTAAAAGTAACGATGCATCCTTAATATCGCTCGTGTAATTCACAAAATAGAAAACTTTGAACAACCATGTCGTATTAATTCCTTGGCATGATCGTACAATGTTATAGAGAACTGTATGGATATGGTAGGATTCCAGTTGATTTTCTCTCTAAGCGTTTCATTGCATTGTAAGATGTATATTTATAAGCTTTCAAGGAGTTAGCAAGTAACGTGTTCACAAGAATGGCTTTACATTTAGAAACCATAGGTTACATTTTAAGATAAAAGATGAATAAAGCAGCGTCCCCCTTTACCACCCCTCCCACATCGTCATTAACCCTCCCCTCCTACTATCCCCTTTCGCCCCTTGAAAGGCTACTTGCTGTGTTCAATAATAAAGAACCCCTCCTTGTACGTTACCTTCATGTGCAGGAATAATCACCAGCCAGCCTGACTACGCATAATACAGAGAGGAAACCTATAATATTTATACTACAGAAAATATAATATAATAATGTTTGAACTCTATCTTATATGTGTTTCATCGCATCACATGAAGATTTGTGGTATACTTCTGTTATAAATGCACATTATTCACGTTACTTCCGGTTTTCTAATGTGTTCTAGTATGGTTTATACATTTTGGTGGAGGTGCCAGGTTTGGACGGCATTTCACAAGTACAGTTATTTCAGTTGTTGCATACAGCGAAAACTTCACAATGACCTCAAAGAAGACCATAAATTGAGAAATGAGCATAGTGACACTTTATTTTTAACTCAAAATGATTCAAATCAGCTCTATAACTATCATTGGGATATATACTGCGCATTTTTTGATGGATAATTTTATATTCTTATGAGGAATCACCAGTTTTATACCATCAGTGTGAGACTGGTCTTCTTATCAACAATCCATTCTGGATGAAAGTATGAAAATGTGTTAAAATAATATTGTAGGGAATAAGGGTCACATATTAAAAGCTATATAGGCCTATAGATGTAAGTTATATGGAATGTAGATGTATAGGCCTACGTTGAATCATCAAAGCAAGCATGAAAGATACACGTTTTTCTAATAAGTTTAATCCACGTACGAACATGTATTGACCCCATATAACCCAGCTGTAAGTGGGGTCGGTAAGCAACATTGAGAAAAATATAAGGTTCAACAGTACATTTCTATATGTTGCTGAACATGAAAATTTGAGTAAATAAATAAACAGAAATTAACCGTGAAAACTTCAAGTTGGCTAATAATGCCTGAAACTGTGATCCGCATTTGAATAAAATTGATACTTGACCAAATTCCCAACTTTATTTACGTTCATTCACGGCATATGAATTACATTTTTTCAAGTTTCATCCATTTTTCAGTCCTATTCCTATAACTATAGGGCATATACATATTTCGAGTCACGATGCTACTCTATACATGCAGTTGATTAGTGCTCTTGTATGCTGCATGCATATAACCTTAATCCATCCGCCAGAGCACTATGGCATGCAGTATATGATGTGCAGTTATGCGCTAAGCTGGATCTCGATGATCGCAGGGGATTCACCCCATCCCCCCACCGCCACCCCTTCCTCTGCTTTACCACAACACGCACCTCTGAAGGGTAGTAATAAGGTATTTCAATTCCTCAACCGATCCGTCTACTACGTCACTTCAAACTGCGTGGAATGGACAGATTTCTGACGTAGGTGTAATACCGTCTTAACCTGAATTAAATCGGGTTTGGAAGCTTTGCCTCAAGTTGAATGTATTAATAGAATATCTATTTAAAAAATGTAAGCATTGAACGAATAAGAGTTTAGTTTAGAATGGCCCTCATGCTTGTGAGGAAACATAGAAGCTTGTGAAGTCATCACGATATTATTTCATCAGAGTTAATTCGTTGAAGATATTAGATGGTTTGCTATCTTGACAGCTAGATTACGCATGAAGTTTTCCGTAGTTTGCATTTATTCACCACCAATCATATCTCTCGTTTACGAGGCATTCAGAGAACATTTGAAATCTATAAACTGCGGCAGGTTATCTTAGTTTTATGCGAGATCACAAATATACATTCATTTTCCCATGTGTTAATCCATCAGTCATGTTTCATCCGTTCACCGATAACTAATTACAATCTAAATCTGTTGATCAAGTCAGCATCATACAATGAAAACACATAATTCATCCCAAATAAATAATGAGTGATATATGAAGCGTATACGGTATTTGATCTCTATATTAATGAAGTGCAGAAAGCAGTTATAGCTATAACATCGAACGTGTTTTAATTCAAGACGAATCCACTCTCTATGTGTTTGCCAACAAGCATACGTTCTGTATTTTCACAACACAAGTGTATAAGCTCGTGTAATATCTACGTCGATATTATGCGCTGTATTTGGGGAAATGCCACGGCATTTCCATGCAAATCTGTCTGCAATGAGATGGCCGGGTGGTCATGCGGGTGGCTTCGTTCCCACCAAGCGCGCGTTATTAACTAGAGGTTGTATGTGCTGATGAAACATATTAGCTCACTTCTAATAAGCCACGTAATGGTATTCAAGAGTAGAACGACCAACTTTACCACCCGAGAATATATCAGCGAAAGGAGACTATGTAATATCGCCTATAAGCTTAAGCAAGATAGCTGGCAATAATAATAGAGAAGAATAATAGTTTACAATTTTCCCGCCAGTCGAATGTCGTGTTTGAAGCATGGTGCCTGAAGACATATTATGTGTTCACAGGATATATATGCTTAGAATATGAAGCCTCGAATGTGAGGAAAAATAACACCCGGGTGACTTAGTCAGTAAGGCATTGGATCGAAAAGTGAAGTCGGGCTTAAGTTCGTGTCCAGCATAAGGTTTTGTGGAAATCATGCATCAATGATTCGCTCATTCGTACCCCCAAATAACCCACCTGTTAGTGGGGCTGTTGACCAAACAATAATCGTATAACCGTCAGGTAAAAATCAAGCTTGACAAAGAACAACACGACAATTAACGGCCAATTGGCTCAAGATGAACGAGTAAGTTAGTTGAGCTGCACTTTGAGAATGTTTGGCACTAGATATACCGTATAGAGGTAGACCAACTATAACGCAAGAGTAAATTCTTCTCATGAATTATTTTCT
>OU015463.1:31374916-31507416 GCA_907164805.1 Brachyptera putata | reverse complement strand
GATCACAACTCATTCGGTTTGTTTCATTTCGATAACTTGCCGAGATAGCATTCACAAGTGAATGTCCAAACATCCATACAAAATTGAACAAAAAAATTGTAATGCAGGAAAATAATACATACATATTAAATTTATATATATTTATATATATATATATATATCTATATATATATATATATATATATATATATATATATATATATATATATATATATATATATATATATATATATATATATATGTGTGTATATACTATTTATAATGTATTCTTGTATATATACACATAGGCCTATATAAAAATATAAAAAGAAAGAGAGAGAGATAACTTTTAATGTTATGATAATAATATTTCAACGTCAACCTTGTCTCCCCTTCACTTTCTCTCACCCTCTTCCCATTGCATTGTTTAATTAATAAGTCAAGATTTAGGGTACGAACGTTGTACGCAAACACTCCACACTTCAACATGACACAAGATGTGAGACATTGGTGGAACGAAAGATCTGTACAATCTGCCACAATACACCCTTCTTCAGTTTTCAAATGACTTCAATTAAAAGGAATGTCTGGCATATTCAAGGTATACTCAACTCTTTTAGATGTGGAGGTAACGGAGAGAGATATAGAAAGAGAGTGTCGATAAAAACGATGCGGATGTCATCGTTGTCAAGGCTGTGAGGGGCTGAAATTTCAAACGACAAAAGTGAAATACTTGTGGTGTGGCTTCTAAATGGATGTTGGCCTTTTATAGGTATACCAATGGTTATAAAGATGTCCAGGAAAACAGAAACTATTTTATTAATTCCAGTTTAATTCATTATTACAGTACAAGATGAAGCAAACTGCTCATTTATATGCTGGTTGTAATAAATTATCATTTTATGAAAATGGTGCTGAGCACGTACTTATTACATCCATATGTAGTTAGCTTCCAAATCATATAGGGTCTATGATTTGTTATGTTTGTAATATCATGAGTTTGAATCAACACCCTATGAATATCAATCGCTTTCTACACAATTAACGATTATCTTCATTTAATCAAAACTACTCAAAACTTTAATCTAAGTTGGTATCGATGTGGTGAGAAATGCTACCTATTTTACCTCCCAGTTAAAAAACTAATTAAAAACATTCACTCTTATTCATTTGCGTACTAACTTATGGTGACACTGTTCATACTGTATTCAACACACACATATATATATATATATATATATATATATATATATATATATATATATATATATATATATATATATATATATATATATATATATATATAAATATATATATATATATCCACTCAAGACTTTCCCCCCATCTTCACAATGAGGATCTTTTTTTAGCCATACCTTAGCTATAGGTATGGGAAATGGATAAACACCGATCGCAAAATTTTGGAGTGTTAATGCATAGGCGTACTCCACTTGTATACGGCCGAGTAGATATAATAATATCAGCCTGAATTCAACAGGACTGTACCTAGAAACTAAAAGTCGTTTCATTTTCTTGTTCCGCTAGCGCCATAACGGGCATTTCCGAAACCAAATGAGATACGCCATTTTGTTCATTATATCATGGAAAGCAGCCAGCAGCTTGATATTATGTTAATTATAATAAATACATTGAGATTCTGAGATTTTCCGACATCAGCTAGCTAACTTGGTACCGTACGTATGGAAGTAGATTTACAAACTAAACCAATCTTACCCCCATCACCCTTAGCTACCCCGTCCCCCTTGGGAATGTATGTGAAATGTAGCTAAAATATGACACCATTAAGAAGGGCCACAGCTTGCTGGATATTACTGAGTTGCATCACTCGTAGCGTGTTCCACTTCTAACCATATGAACACGTCGTGCACGAGATTAATTCGATAAATCTATTCTCATAACCTGATATTAATAAGAAGTCGCAGAAAATGTACAATCGGCTGCATTCAGCAAATGGTTGTTACGATTCTCACTATTAATTGATTCCATTTTCTTTTTAGAATCTTTGATGCGTTTCTAATTATTTAAAATTAAGATTGAATCATTGAGAACAGAACTAAACCGCACTTATGACTGCTGTATATAGGCTATATGCCTTCATAGAACCTAGCTGGAATGATCGTTTTAACCGGATAGGGTCAACCTTGGACATCTGGAGCGTCAAAAGATTACCGAAAATATGTTAGAACAGAATATTCATGGTTGAAATAACTATTATGTTCCTCATGGTGAAATGTCTCCTTGATTTGTAAGCTGAAATATAATAAATACCATATTGATTATGAGTGCCTCCTATAAAAGCTCTACCTTTATTTTATTTATGAATGATGTGTGAATTGAGGAACCAGCCAATTCTATTTGTGAATTTAAAAAGTTTGCCGTTGAGAGATGAGCACTAGAGAAAAACGCCAAAACAAAAGCAACGACATTTGAAAAGGCTTCGCTTCGAAGCTGAAGAAAAACATTCCTGATCGCAGGAATGTATGTAGCCTATATATATATATATATATATATATATATATATATATATATATATATATATATATATATATATATATATATATATATGTTGTAGCGTAGACTTTGAGGGCCGGAGGAAGATGATAATAAGTCACTTTTCGGTGATTTGCCCTTCCTTGAAACAACTGGTGGCTCTAAAAAGAGCCTTGGGTTTCGACGTTTCGGCTCAACCTCATCGACTCACCACATCGACTCCTGAAGATGGCTGAACGTTTTCAGCCGAAACGTCAAAACCCAATGCTCTTTTTAGAGCCACCAGTTGTTTCAAGGAAGGGCAAATCACCGAAAAGTGACTTATTATCATATATATATATATATATATATATATATATATATATATATATATATATATATATATATATATATATATATATATATATATATATATATATATATAGGCCTATATATATATAAGTAATATCATATAGGCCTACACACATTTGACAATCTTCTGTACACTTATTAGAAGTCCTCAGTGCATATATTGTTATGAACAAGCAATAGTGAATAGCGTGTCTGGATTATGTTCAATTAAAATCATAAATATGATAAATGGGGCGTGGTCTCTATCGCATGACAGCTGCCTACATTGCTGGAATTACACCCACACAATTATCCGAGCTGACAAATGTAATCATAGCCCATAAATTAGTACTAGACCTATAGCTGTTCTTTTGTTGATATTCGGACTTTGTAAAGTCCCATATATAGGCCTACATAATATATATATATATATATATATATATATATATATATATAAAACAACTCGAAAAAACAGTTCAACTTGTTAAGAAACCATCCCAGTATTGATCTGAATGACAGAAGGAAACCACGAGAAACCCCTGTCACGATGGTCGACCATGGCGAGAATCAAACCCCGGATTGCTGAATGACGGCTCAGTGTATTAACCACTCGGCCACACGTCTCAGTGAATCTTCTTCTATTTTCTATTCGATGCACCTTTAAAAATAATATATACCATGCGAAACGTTCCGTTTACTACAGTAAAGTATCGGAGACGGAACAATTGGCAAAAACATGGGTGGTGGTGAATGTAATTCATCTGTTTTCAACTTATATTAAAGAAGGTAAACCTCTAGGAAAGAATATGAGTATATGAAAACATACTTATAAATATACAACTTGTATGGTATAGGCCTATATATTATTTACGATATAAATATAATTGCTCGGAAGATGTCAGCAAATTGATCAGCAAATTGTGGACAACATGAACGTCATAAAATACACTATGCATGCTTGCGGTATGCCTACAGTGCCATACGTAGGCCTATGCAGTTTAGAGTGAAGGTGCAATACGTGAATGAGAGGAAATTTGAAATCATTCAGATTTTAGAGAATATTTATAAAATATTTTGTTTATTATATAGCACTCGAGTGTTTCTTCCAGTTCCAGATAAGGTCCACAGGTTGATTGTGACTTGAGAATGCTTATTGTGGAGACCTACGTGGCCCTGGTTATATTTATAGCGTGTATAAATGAACATAGGCTCATATACAGGCCTATTCAAATATTTGTTTTCTTCAGCATCTTTATAACATTTGGTCCATGCACTGGATAGTAACTTCATGATTATGAGCGATGGTTATACGATTAATAACAATGATTATATTTCCTCTCAATTCAGTCCAAAATAACCACTTACATTGTCGTATCGTAGGCAATTGTTGTGTCATAAGATTTGTTATAAGTATTCTCTATCATAATGCAAGTGAACTATACTATATGGAAAATAATTCAAATAGTTATTATTATCATCATTATTTTCATTCGGAAGAAGTAGGAAAATCATTATGTATACTATACAAAAACACACACACACATAGGACCATATATATATTATATATATATATATATATATATATATAAGTGGGTCTAATTCATTATAAGCAATTACTTAATGGAATCCTGTGTTAAAATGTACCAGTACAGTATAATGTCACATCTACGGAGATGAAACTTGTCCGGACAATCTGTGTATACGAGGTAAGAACAGATCTCACGAACCAATCATTCTCTTTCATATTATCAACTGCCAGATAATTCACTCATTCAAGTATTTCATCGGACGACCATAGGAGCTTAATAAGAAGAAGAAAAAGCGTAGGTGTGTTTAGAGACGCCATTTTCTGAACGAGGCGTGAGAATGAGAAGATGTGTTGGCGGGAAGGAAAGCTACGATTGCCGATGACTAAAATCTGAGTCCTCCCCTCCAACGAGAACTCCACGGCTCGCGTCATCTCAAAATGGTGCACGCTACATATACCGAGCATTTTCTCCATGTAGAGCATTCACTAGTATATTGTTAACAATATCATTTGTTGATTTTTTTCCCAAGGTTTTATATCAACTTATAGGCTGTTGATGAGCTCAAACAGGCGTCGTATTAAACACCATAATTTTGAATATAATTTAGGCCTATACATTATATCCATTATTGAATTATATTCACAATTCTCTTAACTGCAACGCTTCACTTAAAATTAAAGGATATTGGTTCATTTTATTATACAGTGTTAATATTCAAAGTATGGCCATATTCAGAAATCATGATTGATTGCGATGGTCAAGAGTTATACAATACATATAGTCAGTATGTCAACAAACGTTAGTATATGTTTGTGTAAAGTTACGTCTTACGTTACGCAAATTGTTCTGGTATTTCTATAGGAGTCGTACATATAAGAGTTTTGCGATTTTACAAAAAATTCTGATATGTGACAAAAGTTCTATGAACTATTTTCACTCCTACTCAATTTGAATTAATAATGATTGAATGATTAATTGAAATAATTCAAGATGACTTTCAAAAATTGATGGAAAAAGTATTGCGACGGGAGATGACAGTTATTTGTAGGCCCATACTTCGCCACAAGAATTATGAAAATATGAATTTGCCGTGTAGACACATATCCAATAATTAATATCAAACGATTACAAGAAAATTATTACCAAATATTAGAATGGTAATTTCTTAATACATGAATCAAATGCAGGAATAATTTTTAATCAAAGTTATTCGTGAACAGGCGTGCGCAAGTGTACCCAAAAACAGCCCAGCTCTTACCTATAGGCCTATATAATGCACCACAAGGAAGTAAACACTGGATATACTCGAAATTATGTCTGACATTCACATATTGACACTTCTTGCACCGACACAATTCTGACAAACAGCTGAAAAATCACTTTTATATTCCTCTAAATTTACAAAAAATGTCTTGCGGGGCGAAATGAGAGCCTTTTGAGAGCCTTTCGGCTCTATTCCCGTTATAAGTATATGTAGCTGTACTATAATATGCGGTTCAGTTATTTCCATCAGCCCTGATAGTAGGCCTATATTTTAATACATTTGATCGTGACTATGTAGGACTGTATATTATATAATTATGTTTTAGCTCACATTTTCTATCACATTAGGCCTACATGTATGTTAACTAATAAATTAAGTTTCACGTTTGATAAAAATTGGATAACAAATTACAATTGATAAACGTGAATAACAATTGATTAACAAAATGTATGTTCACAATGAATGCACTGCGTTGCTATAGGAAATCTATTCTCAATTTCGGCAAGTCGTTCCTGAGGTTCTCTATTGGCCTATATATAAAAATATATGTATATATATATATATATATATATATATATAAAATATAAATGTATATTCAATCTTTGAATACCTATGAAACAATTTTTATTCGTTGGTGACCGAACGTTGTTTTATTCAAATTAACGGTCGTTATTTTTATGAGTAGACTTGTTCAATATTTGTGGAAGATTTAGGAATATCATTCTGGAATAGATCACATTGATACCGAAACAATTTTTCATTTTCTAGATTATGCACGTTCCAACTTTTCTTTGTATTTATTCCTTTCTATACCGGTATACACTTTTCAAATATATTTGATCGACAATACAGTAGTACGATGAGCCTACTTACAATTTAATTTTTCCTGAGAGTATTGCGTATTCTTGAAGCAGTAGGGTCTATGCTTGGTGTACTTGTTCTCACATAGACGGTATTTTCAATTGGTATAACTAATTGAACACAATCGTCTGATTCTGCCTTCATAATCAATGTGGATTACTTGGTTAATACATCACATCACTTATTTTTCTTATCAATTCTATGAGCGTGAGATCGAACGAAAAGAGTAGACCTACGTATCACACAATATTTGATTAAAACACTATCCGATTCACACTTGCTCTTGAAATTTTCGAACACATTGTGATAGACACTTTTTATCTCAAATGTATACCACGATGTGAATCGTAGCTGAACTGGAATCAAACTAAATTGCATCGGCATTTTACAAGCAATACACGAAACTTTAACCTTGTCAACTTCAAAATATAGATTTAAGGAAAATCAACTTTTTTTTTTTTAATTTTACCCCTTTTCCAAAAAAAACCCACGCTTTAAATTTAAGAATGTTTTTATAAAGCAAACACACATAACCATAAACCATGATCAGACAGCCCTGTAACTTCCGAGTTGTGAAAGAAAATAAACAAGGATAAAACAGCCCCCTCGATGTATAAGGAAAAGAACATGCCTTGTCGCCAAATATATTCATGAATGCTTTCAAACAACCAACTTCTTACACCTTATGGTTGTGATATTGTATAAGGAAACGAAGTGAAGGGTTATCATTGTCTCGTATATAAAACCCTTGGTTCAACCTTGAATATTTCTATTAGACGACATTCGTGTCCAAATATTTTAATGGCTGGCCTTGAGTAAAGGGTTAAATCGATTTATTTCACCCCAAAATTGTATATTGTTCAACAATGTAAAAAGCAACCCATTTAAAAGTAGTTTTATCGCGTAAGGAAGGACTTACGAAAGAACGAAAAGAATCTATTTCTATGCTGAAAGATTTATTGCTCTGAGCTCTTATAGCTGATATCGAGTGAATGAAAAACAGCAAGGTTGAAATAGAACTATACAAGAGTGAATATTGCTATATTTTATATCTTGACGATCATTTCGTTTCAAAATACATATGATGCATATTACGTAATACGATGATGCGATAATGACGAAGATTCCATAACTTGTTGAAATAGAACCGGAATCGAACCAGCTACTTCTTAATTCAACTTAAACAAATTAAGTTGAACAATAATAGTTGGCATTCGTAATAATATCTTAATAGGCCTATATAGGCATACAGCAGGTATAGTAACTTTACGGGCGAACTATTTAGTTAATAGCAGTGAATCAGTGCTCGCCAAACCAACTTCAACGAAATAGTATTACAATTTATACTACAATATTTTCAAATAATCATCATATTATTAAAACATGAAACAATTAAATGATAATCAACATTATTATCATCCTTATTATATTTCAAACGTATCATTTCATCGATTGTTCAGTTCCTTGCTCGTATTAATGCTTTATATATCTACAGTGGAGAGATCTTAATAATTTATATGAACATATAAAATAGTGAAATTCAATAAATTTAAGGAGGCCCTTACATTCTTCAAATTCATCATATTTTAAATATGGAATAGTCTTGAAGGGGCATCAATTTACAGAAAGTATACTCATGCAATGTAAGCCTTTCAATTGCAATGATATTAAATGAATAGCAAAGAAAAATGATCTAGCGAAGGGATAATAGGCCTACTATGTCTAGCTGGAAACTCAAATTAATAGCATATTTCACTTTTTAGAGAATATTAACTTTTCAGTGTTTTTGTATAAAATCGAAGCGTATACAGGCCTATATAGGCCCATATATATATATATATATATATATATATATATATATATATATATATATATATATATATATATATATATATATATGCAGTGAGCGAAATTGTCTTTTAATGTGTCCCCAGTCACCAGAGGGAAAAAAATTCCCACCAGGGTGATTATTTTTTAAAACATTGTGAATGTTTATTATGGATGGAGCTTTTTTTAGGAAGTATTTCTCTGAATGGTGTGCAGCAGTTTCAAAACAATAAGTTCACCCGGAAAGCCACTACGATTGTTTATGCTATAGTTGACACTGAAAATGGTCACAAATCATGCATCTCGCGTTACATACACCATTTGATTACTTATTGAGATATTTTATCGTGTGTGGTGTCGATGTATACGTAAAAAAACTGGCTTTGGGCTAAGTTGAAAATAAACAGTTCAACCTCATGCGTTTGGCACACAAAACCAGGGATAGTCATGCAATTTTTTTCGTGAATCGAGGTAACCGAAACTATGTATTTGTAACAAAACGGCTACAGATTTGCAGATGAAATTTAGCTTCGCTGATAGGAGAAGGGTCACTCTACCAATGTGTCAATTGTCATTTCAATACTAACTATCTACTGGTATTCGTGCATGTAACGGTTTAACGTATTTCTAAACTAGTTTTTCCAAAATGTTCTCGGAATTTCCAACTTTTTTTTTCATTTCAAATTTGTAATACAGTCTACTATTTCAACTTCGATACATCAATGAATAGAATAAAAGTGATACATTTTTGTGGGTGGGTTCCCCTTAAATACATGGCCTTCGCACTACTGCATTATTTTCATAGGAGCTCGCATCTTTTTAATTGCGGCAATATTTGATTCTATAGAAATTTGCATTTCAGAATTTGAGAAACATTTTTCTACAGATGTTTTTGAGAACGTTCAAGCTTGGTAGTGAATTTTTTCATTATCTTCATTTTATCCTCCTTTAATGGGTTCCACTGAAACATGAGGAAGTCGTTTATACAATTTCATGTTTTAACTTCATTATTCTCACTAAAATATCACTTGCACATCGCCTAAATTTTCATAATCTATTATTTTACAATGAAAGGTTTCATTTCCAACATAGCCAAGCTTAAATTTTCACTTTCTGTTTTTTCGTTTAATTTTCCAACATTCAGAGGCCTATAGGTTTCATCCGCTCTTACGGCTAAACCAGAAGCTTCGCGCGTTCGCGTTCATCCACTGTATAGGGTCTACTTGTGCCTTTCTAGTACCTATACGTAGTATACCTACCTTTGTTATCAGGTTATCTGCAGAATCTACTACTGCGAGAATTGTGAAGTAATATGCGTTGTGTTTCACATGTTCGATGAGAGTTTCATGTAGCTTCTCTATGCTATGATTTTATCAATCATTTCAATTAAATGTTATATATTTTTAGTGGCCCGTCGGACCACTGAGAAAATGTAGTAGGTTCAGCCCGACAACAATATTATCTGGCTACTATATTAAAGTGCAAGGCAACCTCTCTCGAACTGTGAACGATTAAGATATGGGCCCTATAAACATATACCAATTTCAATCAATTCAATTTTAAATATTTTTATTAATTCAAAACATATATCAAAAATACAAAACAAAACACAATAGGTCTAGTCCAAATACAAAATCGTAGGTTTCAATTATTTCTTTGAGATAACACAATAATTATAATAAAAATAAAAAAGATAATAACCTCAATTTTACCAGCATATGAAGTACATAAAAGGAAACAAATGAAATATTGGTAAGCTTGCTATAGTAATAAGTACATTTGTTTCAAATTTGAATTAATAAAACCCACATGAGCCAAAGCTTGTGTGTGGGAAATGACATATAAGAAAATTAGATTTTATACAAGATGAGAGAAGTAAGCGCTAATATTTGAATAATATAAATACAGGTAAAATCAAAATGATGAAAGGTTACAATTTTTCATTTGAGAAGAGAAAATATTTTCAATCCTATAGTAACCATTTTACTCATGTTATGAACTTGTACATTTTTATATGAATTTATGAGGATTATACTTTCAATTTTAAGAATTGAGTCGACCTTGTAACGTAAATATTGACTGGTAGTAAGTAGATATGCTTATGTTTAAATGTATGGAGCAGCAAATTTTTCAAAAATAAATTCTGTATGCTACAAACTCGAAATTCTGTAAATATGTTTTCGGAGGGATAACATCTTACTATAGATTTTTGAATTTGTTCGGGGTTTTAAATCCGTTTTCAATATGCCACCCCAGCCCAGTGTTGCGTATTGAAAATAGGATTGAGCAAGAGCAAAATAAATTAATCTAACGTTATTTGCATTTAAAATTGGTCGTAGTTTATAAAATTTGTAGCTTATTAATCTAAGTTTGTTAACAGTACAATTTATATGATCCTTCCAACTTAAGTGTTGATCTATTATGACTCCTAAATATTTAATGGTTGATGACTTGTTTAATATGTTGCAGTTACATGTATGATTAGTTATTCTACAGTCGGCGGAGTGCATATTAATATTTTTAGAATTTGATATATTATTGATGTAGCATGAAAAAGGGACATATATTTTTTTCTGAATTTAAAGTTAGAAAGTTGTTATTTAACCAGCTATAAACAGTTTGTAGACCAATTTCAGCATTATGATGTAGCATCTTCGTACGAAACACCAGTAAACACTATCGCTGTATCGTCAGCGTACGATATGATTTCTCCGTCAATATTTAGGTTACATAGGTCATTTATGTATATTAAAAAGAGTCCTAATACAGTACCATGGGGCACACCAAATTTTAATATTCTAGGTTTACTTAAACGATTATTAACCTTCACATATTGTGTCCTATTTGACAAATAACTCTTAATAAGACTTAATGGGGTTCATCTAATTCCATAATATTCCAACTTACTAATTAAAAGAGAATATTCCACCATCTCAAAAGCCTTGGCAAGATCGAGAAAAACAGCAAAAGTTTTTTTCTGAATATACAAGTTATTTGCTATTTTAGAAGTCAGTGAAAAAATTGCATCTTGAGTGGATAAACCAGGTCTAAAACCAAATTGAGCACTAGAAATTATGTTGTGATTATTTAGAAACTCTGAAAGTCTAGTTTTAATGCATTTTTATATGTATATATATATATATATATATATATATATATATATATATATATATATATATATATATATATATATATATACATATATAGGCATATATATGTGTGTGTATATTTATAATTCTTACATGTGCTACAAAGAGTTTTTGAAATTTCAATTATATATCATATAAGTTATATATATATATATATAGAGAGAGAATTAAGATTTAAAATACTCTTCGTAGCACATGTACACACTTTCTGATTATATAATTTACTCGTTCATTTTTATTAATGTTCTCCTACAATTCCCATTAACTTTGAATTGCTACTTCCTTTGGTTTAATATTTCACTGCAATTTGGCGGTTTCATGCTCGTACAGTTTATAAACCAATTACAAACCTATTCCAAGCAAATCAGATTCGTGTAAAATGTTGTCTACAATGTTTCTAGTTACTCTGCGAAGAGCTAGCTACTGTGCATTTGGCAGTTAGATGTCTAATGTGGTCACCAGGTGATTTATGTTCGTTTTGATGTGTTTTTGGATCTTCTTTTAATGCGAGTTAAGAGTGTTAGTACGCGTGCGCAAAACACTGTCATAAAAGCTAGCTCATTTTATGACGGTCATCAAATAACAAGTGGAAAAGCCTTAAAGGAAGGTTATGCCTCTTCTCTATACCACTACCACACATAGCACATCTTTTCAATGGGTTTGTCGCGGAACAAATGCATGTTCTAATTGTGACCACTTATTATACCACTAACACGTATCCTCGTACAAACCATTTATAGGTCTATCATCTTCGTCATTGTATGTGCCATTCAATTGCATTCAGCTACGCTCATGATGGGTCATGATTGTTCATACATGCATTCAATTAATAAGACCAATCGAAAGACACATTATTATTTCACATGTTTTTTTGTTTGGCCGTAGTAGTGCTACAATGGAGTAGGCCTGATCGCTTGAAATATGAGCATACAGTAGGGTAAACCTCTGTTTGATGATGAAGACAAGCATACAAAATTACTTTCATATTTATCTGAATTCAGTTCATTGTATACCAATATACAGGAATCATATTCATCTATATATAATCTTATAAAAAGTTATTTTCGTAACAACTGTTCATTTGATTATATGTCCGTGTCGCATAAGAGCCGTCCTTTCACTTGCCATTACTTCGTAGTTTCGTTATCACGTGCTAATTCGTACCACCAAATGACCTCTAGCTGTTGGTGCGGTCGCGATAAGAGCTGAACCAAAATCAAAACTTTTCCTCTCTCCTGCTCTTTGTGTCTGTATCTATTTTAATTGAAGTCTGCATATTTAAGTTCGTTACATTGTATAACAACAAGCTCATCCCCTTGTTTGTTTATTTGTTCAGTTTTCATTTGGTCTATTTATTTTTATTCTTTACTCGCCGCTCAAACTACAGGCGCTTCATTCATCTCGAGTGTTTCTATATATAGTGAGACCCTATACTCTTGCATCTGACAATATGATGATATATTATATCATGATATACCTATATAGGGCCTCTTATGTGGATCAACCACATTTCAGAGAAGAATAAGGAAAACCGAAAATTGAAACAATATTCGTAACACAATTGTGAATGTCCATTTTTCTTTCATTGATGATTTATTTGAATTAATGTCTTATCAGGCAACTTGTAATTCCCTTACGTCTATCAATTGTTCAAAATTGAATTAAATCTCCGTGCTTCCTGTTTTAAAATGGATGCATCCGGTGTTTGTAGCGTAGGCCTATATCCTGATGTATCCTGATTAGAGATGATTCAGACAACCATTATTGCAATAGACTTCACCAAGAGTAGACATAGGAATTGGTACCAAAACGAATAGGAGAATTTAAAGATTTATTGTTTAGTGTAATTAATCGCATGAGCTATTTTGTCATCACCAATGAATGATGTAGTTCCGAGTAGGTATGCGGTTTTCAGTATCTTCTTATCAAACAAGTATCATTCACAATTTGCTGGAAATACATATCTGAATAAAAGTCTCTCTCTCTCTATATATATATATATATATATATATATATATATATATATATATATATATATATATATATATATATATATATATCATCATTCTTCCATCGGTCTATAAAGGTCTCAGCCCATGCTATTGTGTAATATACATAGGTCTATATGTGTATAAAGGGTTGGCTGGGCGCAAACATTTCTTGGCAAGATATGTCAGTCTGCTTCTAACATTCATTACACACCGGTTTTCAGGACAAGAAATGCAGCTGAACAGGTTTGTGTTCAATCTATATCAAATAAGAATCTAGGAGACGCTGTGTATGAACCAGCTCAAGCCACGCCATATCATTCTCTTCACTCAAAAAAGAACCAATGCATTCTGCTGTATTTTTCCCGAACAATGTGGATTAACATACAGTATCAGATGATAGTTATCTCGAATATCATACACAACTAAAGAGGTTCTAGCCACTCTCAATATATATAAATGGCGGACTGTTTGTTAGCTGCATGTACTTTTGAGATGAGTCTTATATAAATTATTTTTATATTGTGAAACATGTGCAGTAGGTTGAACTTCTTATACAAACAGGTTTTCAGAAGTTTTTGTTGGGCATTACTTCATTATGCGTTATTTTATCTACACTAAAGAAGCTCAGTTATAGATATACTTGTTATCTGCCATTATTTCCATTGCAACTCACATATAGACAAGAAAACAAAACAATTTGTTAGACCGGTACACTTAGTCTATGATTCAGTTGAATATAATAGTAGGCCCTACTCATTCGAATCCAACATTTGATATTTCATTCATTTTGCGAAAACTTGATTGACAGGGCATTACTAAAAGAGTTAGTCTAACAATTTAGCTTATCATATGGAATGCTTTTTTTGCGGTAACAGCTCACATATATTCAAAAGTGTGAAATAAATTATTTGTAACTATGTTACATAGTTAATATCTAGTCCCTACATCCAACTCAATTTACTTGTACGAAGTGATATATTTAATTTCATATTCATCAATCTATTTTTCACACACACACACACACATAATATGTATCCATATATATATATATATATATATATATATATATATATATATATATATATATATATATATATATATATATATATATATATATATAATAGGCCTATTTATATATGTATGTACACATATATATATATATATATATGTGTGTGTACTTGTGCGTTATGTGTGTGCACGAAATGAGAAACTAGCATAAGGAATAACTAGAAATAATGAAATATTGCCTCAAAAACGACCATTATATTTTATATATTCCATTTTACTTGTACATGCATATACTTGTATTTGTGCATGTATTCCGCTGCAGTATTACAGTGTTATTAAACTTATCATGCACTTTTTCATTGTGCTCCAATCTGTCTCTGGTGAACGTGCCAAATATTCTATATTGCCAAATTATTCTTGCATTTCGTGATGCATATTGAAATATTGAGCCTTAAGACTCATCTCGTTTTTTGGCGTTTCAACTGAGCTCGAACTTTGAAACGGCAATCTCTTTAGATTTGGCTGAGCGGCAATAATTTGTCTCTGGTCAGTTATCAAGTACAGATTCAATGAAATGATTCGTCCTTCTATTTTCATATTCTATAATTATCCATCAATGTAATTTAAAGAGTTGTTTTCGCGATTACTGGGACAGTTATAATTTAGTGGATTGACTTTGACTTGCAACATTACGTACTTTGCATGTTGTTATTGATGTAGCCATATTGACGGATGAATTTTGTCAATAAGGGTTTTTCGTATCATGACGTATTCATGGACGTGTATATAGCGAAAATCAGTTAACAAATAGTAATTTCACAATAACTTGAAAATAGCAATACGTCCGGTTTCAAGTTTCAATTTGATTGAACTGATGTTTCAAAGTGAATTCGGTGAAGACATATGATTGAAATTCACATGAAATCGTGAAAATATCGAACAAATGGTCAGTTCCCTCTTTTATCAAAATATGTAGTACCGATTGATACGTATACACAAACATATCTCCGAAGAATTCTCACTTGGGATCTGAAATTTCGCCAAATCGGATGGGTCATTTGGGCCTTAACCGTTACCGTCCTCTAATACTTCACAACTCGAGTAATACTTCACAAATCGACTTGAGTAGAAGAAACGAGAAAAGACTGTCGTTTATTCTATAACCAATGAATCGGAAAATGTGTACGATGCACGTCACGTTTTATGTATGTGAAAATAAACAACAATTAATTAGGGCCCATACGATTCTTCGATCATGATTTTCTACGATCCTAACTAATTGTATACGCTACGGGTCTACGATTAGTTAGGACACCGTATGAATGTTGCTATATGGGCCTATCAAAAATCAACAATTATTTCGAAATATATACGTTTTTTCAAATGCAACAATGACATTTATTAAAAATGACTCATTTTCGGCAGTATTTGACGTACATTTTTCTGACCGGATTGTTTTCAGGGGCGCATTCTGGAGAACAATACTTCTACAGGAGGAAAAGCATTGCTTTCGGAAAAGTTTCGGCAGGTTATGTTTTCTAAAAAAAAAATATATATGAAGAATAGGAGTAGGTCTATTCATAGTACTGCTGTTTGGGATCGTGTATAACAACCTTTATAGGCCTACTAACGAAAATTATTTTGTATCAAACACGGTGAATGTATCAGAAATAACCATAGTTTATCGTCATACCTGATCCGTAAATTAACAATGAATGTTTTGAAAATATATAAATCATAGATGCAACCTCTTACATATGTTCAACTTGAAAAGAAGATAAGTCTTGAGTGTTGTAATTATGCTGAATATGTGTTTTATATAGAAATGATTATCGAGTGAATGCGAATCAAGTTACAGTAATTCTTTTTATTGGCCTGATTATATATTTTAATAGATTTTGTAAATAATAATTATTTGCTATCAATATTATTAACCACACATTAGTTTAATTGAATTAAAGGAATCAGCCATGACACAATAAATTATGCGAAAGTCGTTAAAATGTAAATGTTCATATAAATTAAAGCTATCAATGTTATCTTTTCGAAAATATAAATTATTTTAATGAGAGTTTAAATTTACGACAGCAACATGTCGTAAATTAGAATGCTTTCGTTTGACGTTTGGTCGATTTTGTCTCTTATAATATACAAACAAGTATCGGGGCTTGGTCAACATTTTCTTTATAATTATAATTATAACAACTATTTATATATATATATATATATATATATATATATATATATATATATATATATATATATATATATATATATATATATATATATATATATATATATATATATATGTTTTTCTAATTTTTATATATAGGTCCTAAGTAATCACATATATTGGTGAATAATATCTAAATATAACACCATTGACGTTATTCTTACAATAATATCATCAGCAATTCCAGATAATATTGCAGAGGCTTTTTAATGTATACTTGGTTCCGTGCTCGCTTGCTTTACTTGGGCTGCACATTAAAAAGCAATAATAATTTCCAGTCGTTTTTAAGTACCACTTACACAACTGAGTTGTATATAATGTTCGAAACTACATAATTATATAATATAAATACCACGGATACTATTATTGGCCTATGCCAGTAACGTGAAAAAACATATCTTCGAAGCCACTTCGTCACCCAACAAGAAGACTTATAGCCGATCGTAAAATAATAAAGTGATTCGGTGAATTAAACTCGTCCATGTTATTGACTTGAATGGAATTCACGTTACTGCCAACGTCTAGAACCGAATACATGAGCCAAATAACAAATACATGCTCCAATTCCCTACCAATCTCTCTTCTCATTTGGTCAAATGATAACAAACAGTACTATTTAATTAAAAATAAAACTCATTTTTTGTATCAACATTACGTATTAATCGAAAGAAACGTACCTTATCCTTCCGATGTTCTTGTTTTTGGGAAGTTACTCGTCAAACGTCATCTTCAGTTTGTTTTCTTCGGAATTCTCTTTGACAATCTTGCCATGCATGTCGACCCCAATGTATTGTTCAGCAGTTCGGCCATTTTGGCCAAGCTAGTCTATAACGCTGGCTTTTCAAGCAGCCATATTGGCATAGGATCGACCAACGAGTTTTGGGGAGACTCCCCACGCCCCTACTTGCAAAAAATCAATTCACTCTCCTGCAGAGCAGCACGCAGATAATGGAGCCCCTTTTCAGCCCCCAAAACTCTTATTTATCTGGTATGCTGGTGGTTTGAAGGGGCGTAAGAGATGCGAGAGATGAGAGATTGCCTGTCTTTTTCTTGGATGCGTTTCTAGTTTCATGCAGGCGATAGACAATAGACGCAATAATTTTGTGTGGGGTGGTCCATATACGTTACAGCCAGTATAGCTTATCAATGCCCTGAAAACGTACAAATTGTCAGAATAACATGAGGATTTGATGTATGTGACTATTTTCATCATTTCAAGAATGTATCGAAGCGTTTGAAAACTTGCATAATAAATTGCACAAGGAAATTTCAGTATATGTACATTATATAATGGAGAAACATTCCCTCCTCCTTCTCATAAGCTATATTGAAGTAAAAGTTGGGAATATTTTTGATTTACATCGAAAGCGTGATACAAATCATTTGATCAAATAAAAGATGAGGATGAAGACTGTGTGTGTTTTGACGTCCAGTATATCATGTTCTATCATGAAAGAGGGTTTCACAATCAATAACCTCAAAATAACTGATTTTTTCGTATATACAACCTATTCGAGAAATTGTCATAAATAGTCGATTTGATAAAATGTATGTCTTAGATATTCATGACAAGAGGCTGTAAGCAAGCTATATTGTAAAACCTTGTATTTGTATCAATGTTCTTTCCATTTGTATATATCAATTTCTCTTGGATACTGATTTCCATAAATTGTAATAGAAAACTTCATCATTTGATGTTAAAGGACTGCGTTTATTCTTCTTATCCTAATACTTACAAGAATAGGGAGAATTGAAATATATACAAATAGAAAAATTCACATTTTTCAAATTCAGGTTTGAAAACATGATCATATAAATTATCAATTATTCTGTGTTGGTGGTTTATACATGATTGTCAATCTAATCCTATATAAACTTACTGTGTTATGTGAAGGTGAAAATGATAGGCCTACAAATTCATCGATGTTTCCCCAAAAACAGTATAAGAAAATTTAGATTCGAATTGTGATCAACGCAAGTTCATGAAATAATTGTAAAACAAGTATTTTCTGTATAAACGACACTAAAATTGATTTGTTGTGATCAATGAATTGAACGTAGAATTGAACACTTATTTTTATTAGCGTTGTGGTAGCGTTAGGAGGTTAAATAAAACAGAAGGTTAAACTGAGGTTTGAGTTTAACGATGCTTTAGTGCATGGTATTTTCTAGTTATAGGCCTAGTTTCCAACAGTAAACTGAACAGCTGAGAAAAGAAGGTCATCTCTTCAGTTCATTTACCTTAGTAAACCCTTTCATAGAACATTTCATAGCTTTTTGCCCCAGATAGCCTTTAGGTTGACAAAGACATGTGATCAATACAAACCAAAAAAATAGTGAAGGTCTAACTTTATTGAAGAGTGGTAGACTCGTCTCCATCCCCTGCTCGACACAGCCACCGTGACTCTTCAACCCCATCTGCTGCATGTTGCAGAATGATCACATAGGTGTCGCTGTCGTCTTCCCTGCCTTTACATTCTTAATAAGCTGTACATGTATACACTTTCTTCGCTTCCATTCATTTGATTTCGTACTTGAAATAAAACCACTTTATTGTGGAATGTCACATTCAGAAATAATCCACTGAATAATTTAGTTTTCAACTATTTTCGCTATTTTAAAGCCACAAGCGACCTCTTTGAAGTTAATTCTCAACTCTTTCAAGTAAATGCTCATTTATGTGAAAATTAGGTTGTTTTATGTTAATTTAGTGCTCAAGCATTGATAATGAAATGTTAGAAAGTCACGCTAGGTGACACTTGAGTACGAATTGGAGCGCTATGCGGTTAGGTTTAGTAGTAGGTGGATGTCATCAACGAATCATCGTGCGGCACGGCGCTTAGACAAGCATGCCATTCTAACTGTATTACAGGCGTTAGACGTCACACACCGACGGATTTACAGCAACTTTAATTAATCAATTAATCATACAATTACAATCCGTTTACACCCTTCAGAGTTCATAGTTTGTATTCGTGTTATTGGAGATCAAACTCACCAAAAAAACAAAAATGACATGTAGCGTATCTATATGAAATTCATAAATTACTTTTGAATTTGATGATGTAACTATTGTAATCATCGCTTCGTTGTAGATCAACGTTCACTTTATTATTTTTCAGATTTCCCAACGAGGCTGTTCCTTCATAGGCTCATCATAGTTTCTCTGATGAATGCACTTTTTTAACGAACAGTAAACTTTTGCCTCATTCTAAACAGGCCATACAAAATTCAATTATTCATCAAATGCAAATAATTGAAATACTCGGATAATTTTAGAAGATTCGAGACATTTAAATCATCATTTCAGTGGAAATGAGCTTTCATTTGTTTTTTTGGACACACAAGAAGTTCTTTGAAAAATTCATGAGTCTGGGTCTATAAATGAAATATCTGAAACCCAAGTGCGGGTCCACCGAAAAAAAATGATAATTAAAATGTGAATGTAATTTTTTTCTCATTTCAATTGTAAATATCATGTAGCTCATTTAAATCTTAGTATAAAGAACTCATGCCACATCAAGTTTGGGAAACAGCAACTCTTATAAATTACGAGATATGTATACCGCGTGCAGTAGGTCAGTAAAGTTCCGGCTCCTGCGCAACTGATGAGTGTAACTGATGAATCTCTGCCCTCGTCGAACATGAAATCTCTCGCCACTGTTTAGCTGTATCCACACTCCACTATTTACACAATCGGCTATATAACTTTAGTGCCTGCATGCCTCTCTGATAATATATAGACCTAGTTATAGTCTCGGATTTTAAAAGCCTATTCAGTACATTTTGATGATGCCATAAAACGTTGGCGGTCAATCTATAAGAAAGAAGGTGTGAAAAAACAGATGAATAAACATAGGCCTGTATAACAATAACTAGATAATTAATTACGGAGCTGTTACCTTTTATAACGCACTTTTATGACAAACCGAATTAAACGGTCGGCTCTCTTATATATTCGATACATTTTTATGGCTATTTTCATTTAACAAGCCCTTACAATATTTACAAGGATTTTTGATGGTTTAAGGGCAGTTTTAATAGAACACATAAAAGACTATATCGACGTTACCTGTGTGAAAGGTATTATAATAGCCATAATATATTTATTATACTCCCAGAGTATATAAGGATATGGAGTTGAGACTTGGCAGAATTGAGGTAGGAGAGGGTGGCTGGAAAAAAACATACATAGCCTATGTTTGCCCAGTTTAATAGCTAACGAATCTTGAGAAGTTGATAGACCCGTGTGACTTGGAAGAAATCTGCTGCACATGATGCAGGACCACCTTGTGCCCATGGTATTATCATTTTTGGGAAAAATTGATCAAATTTTATTAACATTATAAATAGGGCCTATAACATAGAATAGGTCTATATCATTGACATTAGATAAAATAATGAATTCAATGTACATAGTTGCAGATCGTTTGACGATGAACTGAGATGTTCCCATTATACAAATAAAATCAAAATATGAAGACATAACCGGCATATTTTAATATACAAAACAACATCCATTTCTAAGGAATTGAATAATATGAAACTTCTAAACACGTATCTGCATCATTGCCCATCCACTTTTCCAAGAATACATATTTTGTATTAACTTATATTATTGTTGTAACGACTGGTTACTGATTAGCATTTTGAAGAAAATGCAATGATAGCCTTAGTAGGGATGGCCGTGATTGATAGAAATGAGACGCATAATGATTATTTAGGCATGAGTTTCAATTATTCGAATCATTAACGTTGTATTTTTTTACATCAAACTCTAGTTTTTATATTTGTGTTTCATGGAATCATCTAGACGTGTACGTCATGTTTTACATATAGAAGTAGTTGAGACCTGTTGTATAGCAAGGGCCTAAACAGAGTAGGCTACACTTGGTGGGCTCTTATACCTCATAGGCCTACTTCGTTGTGAAGAGATCTGTTATTCAATTTGTTTCAAGTGATTATTTTCTTCCATTCAATGAGTTTAGAATTGAATCCAAGACAATATATCAGTATAGGCCGTACATAGTATAGTGACATGAAACATGATATATTTATATGCTACGTGAAACATTTGCAAAACTCAAACAAATTCTCAAACTTTGTACTCAAAATATCCTATTACAACTTGAAACCATTTCGCAATCATTATATTATTCGACGATCCTATGATTTCCGTCTATAGAGCCTATATTAAATGTGAAGTAATTATGAATATAGGCCTACATAGCCCCTACTTACACAAAAAGCACAATCAGGATTTCAAATATATTTTTCTCGATTTTTATCAATCAAATTTCAATCTGACATATCATTTATTATTCTCTGAAGTAAATCTGACAGACCACTATAGGTCAAAGCCCACTTAAACTATAATTCTAGTACATAACTTATTATAAGCTTATAGACATACGGGTATAATGCGCACATAATTTACACACATGACCATATGTCTCTTTAACTGGTGAATTCGTGGTCTTCCACAGTTACTCATGTCCAGGTTATATAGTATATAGGAATGGGATGTAGTTCATTAGAGATACCACAACCACCTCATTTCATCCACACCTTTTTGATAATATATTTGCAATCATAACGTATAGGCATATTCTTGACTTGTATCTTATGGTCTTTCGGATAAAATATCTGTATTACGTTTGTAGGATTTGGGATCATGAAAATACTCCATGTTCATATCATCTGATCCTCGTTACAGAAATACTCCATCCACGTGTATAATCATGTGTGGCAAATCTATGTTCATACTGTCATTTCAAATACAAACTATAATAGACGTATTGTTTTTATTCACTAAAATTCCAAAATCATGAAAACATAGCAATATGATTCCATTCATATATGCCTATATGCATTCATATATTATATACTCTCTCACATATATATATATATATATATATATATATATATATATATATATATATATATATATATATATATATATATAGGCCTATATATATATATATATATATATATTATATATATATTTATATATATATATATATATATATATATATATATATATATATATATATATATATATATATATATATGCCTATTCATATATATTGTACCTTCAACGAATACAAAGAGGCAATAACTATGAAGCCATTTTACAATCAATATAATGCGTGTTCTATTTTTTGTTTCAACTTCTCGTAGGCTTATAACTTTATCACTGTATTACATTTAAAAAACATTAATGCCCTATTTGTTTTTTAACTCCGTTTGTTCCTTTGTTACAGATCGTAGATCTAGTGATTCTGGTGGATTGGTGGTGGGAGTGAATGACATGTGTTGGCAACAATCACACGAGGAATGCAGTAAGTCAAATTCCATATTATTCAAATTAGCAGTAGGGGTATAATGTACTCAATTCATTCATATTATATATATATATATATATATATATATATATATATATATATATATATATATATATATATATATATATATATATATATATATATATATATATATATATATATATATATATATATATATATATATATATATATATATATATATATATATATATATATATATATATAATATGGTGTATGCCCTTATGGTTCAGAGTTTTAAGCACAGCTGACTTGATCAAACATTGAGATATGGGGAAATCTAATGAGAACGAGTTGAGAGTCTACATGAGTCGATTTAGCGGAATATATTTTTTTCGTTGATAACTTTTGAACGGTATGTATTGTCAAAATTCCAATACTGAGTATAAACAGATAATTGTAGGCCTAATACTCTCAAGAGCGTACAAGCTATAGGCCTATCTATTCAAATCATATCGCACAGCCGTATACGATTGAAAATTATGTGACGAGAGTTATATAGCCATATTTTATACCAACTTGAAGGTATTAAAAATGTCTGTATTTTCTTTGTATACTAGAATTAGGATATCTCATACCATTCCAAAGTTATCACAAAAAACTGATATTTCGGTAAATCGACTCCCATGGATTCTTGAATTGTAAAGTAATAATTTACTTGAAAATGGGTAATGATAAACCCATATGAATTAATCATAGGCTCTTTCATCCATCCTTATAATATGATCATTACATTTATTCTACAATAAAAGCAACTATTTATAACATGTTATTTTATCAATACATAGTTGTTGATGGGTTGAATGAATCTTGGCTATCTTAGCTGATTTACATAACTGAGCAAACATTTGCATCTTCTGTTGACGACGTTAATAAACATACATAACTTATATTAATTATGGTTTTACTAATTCATAATGACACCGTGACGTAAGGTGAGCAAAAAGGCAAAGGTAAAAGCAACTACATGATTCCATTAGATAGTGAAATAGATTGTCTTGATAATATATTTGAGAGCAATTGAGTGATATAAATCTAACCTGGATCATCTCTTCTTCGTATCCGACAGTGTAACAATTGTTGTGTGACAGTGCGTGAAAAGTGCGTGAAAATAGAGTGAGTGGTCAATCAACAATGAAGACCGCGTAGTGCTAGCTCAAAAGAGAATAATTTTGAATTGCGTTCATCATGTCTAAAAGAGTGTAATATAAATCAAAGAAAGTAGCCTAATGCAATGAATTGTCCACGCAGATGTAAATGTGATGAGAAAGGGCATTAGGAGGGCTACAAGTTGTCAACTAGTGTGTTAGATGGCATTGTCGTCACCGTAAGAAAGCACACCACCTCTGGCGGCACCAGCGGCAAACTATCGAACCAACATGGCAGAGACAACCGGCTCTACTCGCGAGTCCCCTTCAATCATTTCCCAGTAACACTCCCTGCGATTGGTGCATTCCGAACAACCTCTTCCACCATTGGCCGGTGCTATTTACTCCGCGTGTGCCCGCAACAGCAAATGAGGGGAAGGGTGGGGTGGGGATTGTGAGGGCACGGGGGGGGTAAAACAGTTCGCCCATTATTGTAACCCTTACAATTTTAGTCGCTTCTAGTACAGTAAAGGTATCCTTGGTAGGTTAAGCATAGAAGTCATAAACGTTGCGTGATACATTTTTGAAGGGTGTATAAAAGATCTTTGATGCGACCGTCAAGATCGTAAAAATAAAAAACAACAAACAAACAAATAACAACAACGAATCATCATCATCATTATACCATGGTGACATATTGTTCAGTGATCATCGAATTTGAGCAATGACTTCCAAGTTCATTTTGGATAGCATGCTACCAAAATATCATCATCAAATCTACCAACACCAACAATTACTAAACCCGACAACGTCACATCTGTTCACCACATCAGCTGCTTCAGATTCTGCCGTCAACTATTCTACAATCAACAGTCATTCACCGTCATCCAACTCTTCAAGTCCTAACCACACCAGTTCCAGTACCTCGCCGGGCTCAGTGAGGATGTACCCTTACGTGTCGGCGGCAGCGGCCCATCATCACCATGCCCAACAACAAGCCGTGGCAGCGGCTGCTTTCGGGGCCGCAGCCTCTGGGGGCATGGTGCCCGGGCCCTTTTCCACACCGGCGTCCGCATCTGCCCTGGCTGAGGCCGCTGAGAAGAGTTGCCGTTACCCCACATCACTTGGAGGCTCATTGGGAGGCAATTTAGGCGGCAATCCGACCTCTGATATGGTCAACTATACTCTTGGTCACCATCCCAATGGCACAGCAGTGTCAGCAGCGAGTTCTGTGTCCGCTGCTAGTGCATCAATGGCAGCGGCAGCACAGTTTTATCACCAAGCGGCGGCGGCAAGTGGCATCGGCGGCGACCCCATGACGTCCTGTGCCCAGCCGGGCTCAGCACCCGCCGGACAACCAATTCCCGACATACCGAGGTACCCTTGGATGTCAATCACTGGTAAGTGGACACAGAGAAAGCATGATTACTTCAGGAGCATGGCGAGATTGTGTATTACTGTGGAAATATTCCGTCAAGCATGCGACTAGAACAGCAAGGATGCACAAGAAAATCGCGGTTTCTAGACAATCTGACAGATCGAAAGTAAATCATCTTGTTACCTGTCTCCAGCCTGTGTTTACAAGTATATTGTTGTATAGGTGTAGAGCTGAACAAGCTAACAGCAATAACAATCCATACTAGGCCTACTGGGTCAATTATATTGCACTGTTATCGCTCGTAATAATAAAACAGTGGGTTGCCACCCCTTATATACATTATAGTACCGATCAGGGCCCATCTATAGAAACTGGCATAATACTATGATAAATCGATCACTGAACAAAGCAAAAAGTGACTGATTAATGAGCATGCTGTAGGCCTATAATATAGGAAATATTGATAGCACTATTGCATTGGTAAATTAGAGGTGGTCGCTAATTATCGAATGAGTCACGATGTAGGCCTACATCTTTGAAGACTCAAAATAATGCAGAACAGCAGACCCGGGTATAATAATGGAATATGTGCGCGACCTAATGCATGCTTGTTATGTTATTGCATTGTCCTGAAGTCCTTGCCAACCATGCGGTCGTTTTATGAAGTCTTGATATAGGCCTATAAGCTTAGTAGTTAAACTTGAAAATAATTATTATTGAGCTATTGAATATTGTTATTATGTAGATTATATTTATTTCATTGCTTTTAAATGATCAATTATTTTCTAATCATTGTCGCACATCTAGTGTCAACGAACTTTGAACATAAGGGCTAGTTTTAATCTTTACTCTTTCATATACATTTTGCTGTTCAAAATTGATCTATTAACTAACGCTATTTTTGTCAAGTAAATGCTAATTGAAATAATGATTATATTTCTAATTATGAATTAACGAAGTCTTTGCGAGTACTAAAAAAATGTTATAAGCTTCAAACTTTATGTTAATAGATCATCAAAATTTAAACGTTATTGCTGAATAGTATAACAATGTGCGAGTGCGCGTGCATGCTTTCCAAGTCATCCGTCATTATTGATGTTAATCTTTTATCTCTGTTCAATTCAAAATAACTATTCACTCAAATATTTGCTCAATTCAATTGTGAGCTTGCTTGATCTCCAAAGTATGTTTTTATATTTGGTCTTCTAAATCTAAGTTATATAGGGATAATGCTATGTTTGAATGAGTTCCTATGTTTGAGGCGTGTTGAAACCGGCCATGCTTGCTACTTGACATGAACAGGGCCTATCTGCCGTTTCTTATAATGACAATAATGACAAAATGTACGGTGAACCTGGAAGATCAAACGGCTTATAAAGTGATTACTTTGAACACTTTCTATGAGGTACTATGGTTCTCGCAGTCGACCAGTTAAATAACTCTTTGGTAAAAAACGCTCCACTGCTGATTTGTTTGACTGTTTTCATCAAGATGTTTGTTTTATTTCCCACTTTTCTAAATAAGTCGAAGCCTAGTTAAGAGGAGACCTTGTTAGTAATGATCTGTTTTATATTTTTCACGCGAGATGGATTGTATACAATTATTTACGATTACTCTGCAGCGGAAAGTGCCCTCATGTTAGTGTCTCGAACTTGGCACCCATAATAAACATACGCAATTGGTAGTTTCGTCACTTCATTTTAATTTTTCACCATCGTACATTTTATCAGTTTACTATCTATCTGGATTTTTCACTTTGAATGGTGTATTTTCTTTTAATGCAATACAATTCTTCAGGAAATAATTAGATAGCACTTGCAGTATCTAAAAAGTAGCGTAAATATAGGCAAAACGGTTATTGGGCTTGAAAATTTGCAGGAAATTATTTAGAATACTCATCTTCCGGTTTGCAATTTGTAACATTTTCAGGATAGTCCTAGTCCCACTTCTTGATATTATTATATCATTATTATTATTAATATATATTAATATATATTATTATATATATATTATTATATCAAAGAGCAATAAAACGTATAATGCATTCTCGATTTTATTTACGAACCATGTGCCACATTTATGTCACATCTAATTTGGAAGAATGTTTCATTATAAAATAATCTATTCCAAGTAGATGTTTTATTTTGTATGACACGGGCTATATACATTAGGGTGGATATTTGTTCCATTTTTCATGCTCTGCTCATTTTTCCGGGCAGTGTCCCGTAATTTTTGAGCTTCGCTATACGTGTACGTGATGATGAGTCTCACATTCAGATTGAATCATTTAGACGTTTGATTTATTATGCTTTAACGATAAACATGTTTTTGAATTCACAGTGCCAAAAGTTTAGAAAATGTATCACCCGGAAAGATCCTTCAGAGTTAAAACGGATTTGATGTTCTGCTTTGATTATATCTGGCAACGCCCACATTTACAAATATGTATTAATGAAAATATAGGCTTAGACCTACATATTGTAGATGAATAAAATTGCTATAAATATTAAGAACCCTGAAATAAATTGAATTCTATAAATGCTCAAATCAGTTATTGAAGAGATGTTTTTTTTTTTAAAATGCTCGAGCAGCTTCATGGGTTTGTCCACATACATACAGGCCCCCACGGGCTAGTATTATCATTTTCAGTAATAAGTGACTATGAAGCTTCCCCCTCTCTCTATCAAACCTTCAGTGTTCAATCTGCTTATTGTATTATTCTCTTAATTTTAGTATGGTCACCTTACGTATAGAAACATCGTGTATACATTCATGTATAAGCGCTATATATATATATATATATATATATATATATATATATATATATATATATATATATATATATATATATATATATATATATATATATATGTATATATATATATATATATATATATATATAATTTTTATTTTTTTCTTCTAATATATATATATATATATATATATAGGCCTATATATGCGTGGATTTATTCAAATTAAGGCTTCTGGATCTTGGGAAGGACATATGAGTTGACTGTATAATTTTGTCAAGTGTAGGGATGGGTGGTTTGAAAGTATACCATATGGAAGCATAATCACTATACCAGTAATAATAATAACTGTAATGATAACAATAATGATAATGATATTAATAATGCAGATAATAATGATAGTGATAATAATTGTCCTAATAATAATAATAGTAATAAATAATATTTATTGTATGATCTCAAAATCACATCCTTACCCGGCCCTTACCGAATAGGCCTATCTTGCATGCAGGCCCTACTTTCATATGACGTCGCACATGGCATGATATTCCCTACAGAAGATGTTTGGTTGATTCATTCTAATTTAGAATCAGTCTTTTATTATTTGCTTCGGCTGTTATTACATTTTCATCCTTTTTTGAAATAGAAGTGTCCTTCTAATAGTTCCACATTGTAATGTATTGTTACATAATTGATTGTAGAATGGTAAGAAGGCTTCATATCAGAGCTATGGCATGTTGTAGAATGTAGACGATATGAATGTTGATATATTTTAGCAGATTATAAAAACACATTGTTTCAACATGTATTAATCTAATTGTCTTCTCTCATTTTTCTTCAGATTGGATGAGCCCCTTCGACCGAGTCGTTTGTGGTGAGTTCCAGATTATTCAAAGTAATTACACATTCACTTTCTACTTATTCATTATATTAGTTTTAGTTTCTAGTGTATTGAATTAAGATAAGCATTACAATAATTGGTCTATTTTATTCAACAATTAATGTAAATTCGATCAATGTAGTCAGAACTACAATAATCTATAATTGCCGAATAACTTGAAAACATTATCCGTATATTAAACAAGGTGATATTATATAGAAACTGTCGGGAGTGTTAATGGTTATGGAAATCACAGACTGGTCAACATATCCAATGGACGTCATCAATAGCTGACTTCGGTCTTGTTATTTTATATCAACCACCGCAGTTAACGAATGCTGTGCTCTAAAGCTGGAACCAAATATAGCTCTAATTAATGCTTTGGTACATTTTGACGTCCATTATACTTAAAGCACATTGTATTACAGAATTGTTGGAATTCCATTAATGAAGACATGCAATATTTCCTATGCGATTAATTTCGAATGATCACTTTCAGTAATCAGCATCGCTGTATTCTGCTTGCGTGTTCATGCTTTAATTTGTTTTAAACAATTGTAAAGACACAAGTAAAAACAAATGATATACCGGTGGTTCGTCATGCCTTTTATATCGAACTTTATTAAATTTTATTAAATAACAACTACGGAAGTGAACAGAACACTCAGACTAGCACCCCTGTATATTGTCATTCAATTTGGGAGTACACAAATAAACTGGTTAGAAACAATAGAGCGATATTATCGTGATGGTATACTAATGATATCATTGAATGGTGGTTAAATATAGCAAAGCTATACATATGTAGAGACGCGTTTACCGCATGTTTCTCGCGTTATTTACTACTTCGTCACAACTATGCTTCTTCAGGCATTATGGATAGAAATACATTATGCCTACTCGGGTTTCTAACGACTTCATATCTGTCTAAAGCTTGTGCACAAAGATGGTGCTTATAGTTGCGTGTATTTATTTGAATGTATGTACCGTAAGTCTGAGTAAGGCAGCTGTAAATATTTACCTTGGCAATAGCTGCTTCAGACTGTATTGGAAGGGAAAGAATAAGTGATTTAATTTAGTGATAATCTCTCATTATACATCATAATTGTCTACTTTTGTATTTTTAACGTTTTGCTTGCGGAAATGATATCAACACCTTTCGACAATTAGAGCTATTTTTAATACTGAAAGAGACTTTTGAACTGAAGAAGAAAACATGAGTGATTTTTTGAAAAATTATTCATAGAGTTTTGGATGAGCCAATTGTGTTCGTGGACTTTCAGTGAGATTTGAAATGTTCATAATATGGGGGTAGACAATAAAATGTTGCAACACTAGAATGCAATTAGACTTGAATTCCCTATAATAACGATTTATTTATCTTTGAAATTACCACATATATTTCAGCATTTCAATTATGTGTGGTAGTAAAATACCGATAATGGTGAAATTGTGAGTCAGAAAGAGTCAAACGTCAAATTACTGTTTTACTCACGATTGTTTTAATAAAGTCATAAGCTAATCTGTAAACTAGAAATCCATTGTACACGGTATAATATGTAAGACACTGCCTGAACCTCGTTGGTTGTGCAGAAAACAAGGAAAATTAGTATTGCCTCAACAATGTAATAATATAACCACGATCATTACTTTTTACGACCGTTTATCTTTATAACATTATATTATTCTGTACGTTCACGTTTGGTTCGGTCAGTCATGCTGTTCAGCCGAGTTCAGATGTTACAATATCCCCAGCAGATGATAAATGTTCCTCTATAGCCATGGAAGCCTATTATTCATTGGTCAAGCTAGGCTGCCGCGCATATTCTACTGAGAAAACAGGTCAATTACAGTAACATAGGCCTATATGGCGTCCATTACTGATTGTATTCAGATTCAAACACAAATAATTATTGGGGCCTATGCCTTAATCGAACGTTTGTATTTTCAAGTTACATACGATATAAAGATTTTGTGGAATTATGGAGTCCATTGGAAGTTTATGAATATTAGGTCACAAACCTTGATACAATTTGAAATATCAATATATGCATGAGCACAGAAAAATGTAATGAATGTTTATATTAATTGATGAATTTCCTCTCAACATTTCCATTAAATACCGGATAGGAAATGTTCTGATTTCATTTTCAGAGAAGTATTGGTTACATATAGAATAAAAGGCAGAATCTAAAGTATAGGCCAATGAGAGTATCTCTATCGTATTTTGTAAATGATGATTTTGAAGCATTTGATATATTCGAGGTGTTTAATGCACACACAACGTTTATAATTAACCTTCCAAAATGTTCTTTATTTTAAAGAAATGACCCTCTCTCCCCCTTGACCCTAACTTACAGATTATAAAATCAATGGACCAGAAACCTACAGAATAAAAGAGAATCAATCCAAAATATTGATTCTAGAAGTTTGTGCGTTGAGAGACAATTCGGGTAGGCCTATATGCAAGAGATTGGAAGGCTCAATGCTGAAAGAGTCATACATTAGATTTGCTTTTGTAAACATCAAAAATGATTTATAAATAATTCATAAAACTTGATTCATCACACAAAAATAAGGTTATTAAGTATATTTATATAATTTTGCTGCATCGCAACATATTTGTTTTTACCAGAAACACATAATTTGATATAATCATATACAATTATGTCGTGATTTGAATGTAATTAACTATACCGGTATAGATTTGAAGTAATTATTTTCATTAACTTTCAAATATTATTTAAAATCATATATATATATATATATATATATATATATATATATATATAATGTATGTATATATATATATATATATATATATATATATATATATATATATATATATATATAACATATATATATGTATGTATATATATATATATATATATATATATATATATATATATATATATATATATATATATATATATATATAATGTTCTTTAGATTTTTCAACAATCGCTCAACTTGATCCTCATGATGCCCAACGCAATCTCACTTCTTTCAGTTGCCAAAATTTGTTACATAATTATGATTATCGTGGATCCTATTTCACAAAATGTGTTGGGGGGGATTTAAGTTATTTTGATGACAACAAATAAGTAATCGCCGATCAACAGTGTTGTGGATAGGTAACTGGCTTTTCATCTAAATTAGCTTGATAGGCCTATTCATGATTTTTTTATCAAGATAAGATGGTCAATCATTTTCACTGACCCTAGATATTTTAGTCTGCGCCGTGCACTGAAGAATTTGGTGTAACCACAAATTCCGTTTTCAGAGCCACTGGATGTTTCCTGTATGCCAATTAAACAGTTCATAATTTTTGGTTTCGAAAGAATTCTCTGAAGAAAAATCATTGTTCAGCACTTGGATGATACAAATAATCTAATTAAAGATAAACGTACATGTGAAAAACTCAATCATATTAGAGATGAAATATATCATCTAGATAATGATGAAGATACTTTTGTTGTAGTCAAAAAGTCACAAAAATGCAGATGACCAATTCAATTTAACACCTCTTCACTTGATAACGAAACTTTTATGTGTATCTAATTGAACGTCAATTGTGGCTGACCAAAAAACACTTCCGGCTCAGGATGAATTTCATCGTGGATCTTCTCATGGATCTTCTCATGGATCTTGGAAATACATGATACATATTGAATAAATATTGGCAACTTCCAACTCAGATTACTTTCGGTTACAAAACAGTTATTTCCGTTACTCTTACTATCCCAAAATCGAGTTCTTATGATTTGTGTGAACGTGAAAAGAAGATTAGTGTATATGAAAAAACGTTTTTCATCAACTTCGAAAATGCTTCATACTATCGGTTTCAAATGATCAATGCCATTTTTAAGACAGGTCATTCCGACACATAATTGCAGATGCAATATGCATATATATATATAAATATAAATAGATAAATATATATATATGTATATATATATATATATATATATATATATATATATATATATATATATATATATATATATATATATAGGCCCTATATTTATATATATATGAATATATATATATATAAATATATATATATATATATATATATATATATATATATATATATATATATATATATATACACATATATGGATATAGGCCTATATGAATATGTTATCAAGATTTTCGCTGACGTTGTAGGCCTAATGTCAAAATTGTCGTTAGGATGAAACCACTCATTATCAAACGATAGCAGCTGTGTAGGCCGTTTCCTACATAGGTCTATCGGAAACTCATACATAGGTCTACTCGACGTTTCGAGTGGATTTCACAGCCCATTTACGATCTCGACTGCAGCTGTGTGATTCCGTGCAGTCAGGATCGTCCGGGAAATGTGTGTAGTGTAATAGCCTCGAATCGTCGAGAGAACGTTACAATTTGTAGGAAACAGCCAATACTGCTATTTAAAGACAACTCCAACATATTCATATATATGTATCAGTATATATTATATATATATATATATATATATATATATATATATATATATATATATATATATTCATTGGCATATATATTTATATATTCAAATATCCACACATACAACATTTCTTCATAGATACAATCCATTATCGATATGTGTGAACGTTTTTGTCAAATCAGAAAAATGTGACTATACTCTTGGACTTGAACGCAGGTCCTCTTGGTTTGATCTCAATGCTCTACCTACTGAGCCAAGTGGCCACCCAGATTCAATGCGAAGGAAACGAAGGAAGCAAAGGAGGTCCTGGGTTTAAGTCTCAGAGTGGTTACATTTTATGATTTGACAAAAACGTTCAATCATGTAAACATGTATATTCCTTTTTGCAACATTTCACGTAAAATCATCTTGGTATCATTCATTTCATAATGAAGTGAATAGATGCAATAGAGCTACACTCATAACGTATCGCTTCAATACCGTATATAATATTATGAATATTGCACAGATGTGTGTGCGATGAAATTAGCTACCGCTCGACTCAATATGTCATTGCAATGCTCTTTGAATTGAAATCGGTTACAACTTTTCCTCTTTTATTCGCGAGCAAATAAAATGACCTTTCATAACAGTCCATTTCAGTTCGTGTGCGAGGCTCATTGTAATTGATCTGGCGTCAGCCATAGTTTATAGTGGGCAAAAGCCCCATTGCATGCCAACATTTGTTTGTCAACCTTGCCAAGACAGCAACGGCGTGGCATTTGAATTGTCTGGGTCAAGATTTGACGAGCGAATAGTTAGAGCTGGTCTAATGAACATTCATTGTCACCTTACAACCCAACTAGCTGATGGAACTCACGCATCACATTCAATCTGTTTTGTGACTAATGTTTGAAATATTCTGTTTTAAAAAAAGTATCTTCGTAGTATAACGTGAATTTTTCATGGTCTCGAAAGACTATCAAAATATGTGTTGAAATATTGTATACTCCAATATGAAAAACGTGACCGGCCGTAATAGGTAGGTAATATCATTCATATTGCCAAAAAAATCGTTTAATCAAACATTCTACTAATTGAATATTTATACACATATAATTAAAATAATCATTTGGCCATTATGGCCATTACTGTTCATCAGTTTGGACTTTTTTTCATCATTCCTATCAACGGCTAATTCATCAGTAGATTTACATGTTAATTGGCTTTTAATTATTCTTACGTAAAAACAATTGAGTATACCGATATGTTTTCTGTACTTAGTGATTTATTATTCGATACACAATTATTAATTCACGTATTGTAATTATAGCCTCAACATTATTCAGTAATGACTATACTATTCACTCGAAGCCACATATTCAATCAGGTGGGTTATCGTTAGAATAATTAAAATAGAATAGAAATGTTATAGCATGTCTATCACATGTCACAGTTGATTTTCTACACATCCTGGTTGTGTTCATGCCATAAACAATTAGCAAGCAAGTATGCAAATGATTATTAACACTACAGTAACTAACAGTCAAATCTCATCAAGCCTATTCACATTTACTTAGCGTGTAAATGGCATACTTGTATATGCCCCATTGTTCGCTATGGTGTCAATATAGGTTATTTGCATGGTTGAGGCACATTGCAGATAGTAATCAGAAACGTCGTGCTAATAGCAGGTCTATTAGATCTATTTAGATAACCACATCAATTAAGCAGTCCAATTATAGGCCTACATATAAAATTGCCAAAATGTTAATGAATCAACTAGTCACATATATTGTCGATACAGTATCACTCTGATAGCTGGTAGTGAGTATTTTTTCAGCGAACAGCGAAAGCACTATATGTTCGGAATGGAAATAAATGGTTACTATTTTAATGCACATCACAACCCTGAAACTAGATTTTAACGAATGATGACGATATTTATTTCCATAATTTTGGAGAAAACTAGAAATCATCATCGCAATTTCAGAAATTATAGGCCTAATACTTGTTTTGTTCTGGGGAGACCATATGAGTCCTGACGTAGACATTACCGATTCTGTGTAGAAACATACACGGCATCTAGTAATGTCTACGTCACAACTCGGAGTCTCTGGAGCAGAAATTATTTAATTATAATTTCTGAAATTGAGATGATTATTTCTATTTTCCTCTAAAATTATGGAAATGAATATCGTCAACATTAATTGAAATCTAGTTTCAGGATTGTGATGTCCTTTAAGAGTGTCACGAATATAGGCTATATTGAAATATTTCATATAGCTCTGCAATGTTTTTAAAATTATTTTACTGATACCAAATCGATTTGTATCAAATAAACGTTAGATGTAGATGCGTTTTTAATATATAGAAATGTCATCGTTCGGTTTCTGAAGTCTATTTTATAATGAAAAAATCACACTTCACCAAAACCCTACACAAGAGACCATTTAAATACTAAATAGGTTGATTACTTTATTTGAACGTTTATTCTCGATCATAATAGAACTGTTTGCCGATGCAATACTCGCTTCCCAGTTGTATTGCTTTTTTCAGTAGATTTATTTGAATCTATGTTACACGTATATGAAAATTTAGTTTCACGGAAAAAAAATCGACTCAACCTGAAAAACCAATCTAGACACCCAACTAACGTTATAGAATTTTGATGAATCCAACACCTTGTAACATGGACAAATTAAAGTAGTAGGCCTATAACAAATATATCTTCATCAAAAACATCTCGCTACACAGTACTCAAAGCGTCCGAAAGATTGTTTTGGTTTCCAGTCTATTGTTGTTGAACGAAATTTTGAAACTTTCCCATTTTTTATTCTCTCTTCACATGTCAGCCCAACTGACTGTTCAGCATGTATATTTTTTTAAATCCCAACCTCACCCAGAATATAAGTGAGAATATTATGACCGGTAATTAATTATCTATCAAATAATGTCATTTTTCCACAAGAATTAAGTCAACGTGTCGAGCAAACTTAAAATATTGGTCTGCGAAATATTCGGAATAGTTCATATGAGCTCAACAATTATTCTTAATTTTTTTTTAGATCAAACAGTGAAACGATTTCGAGAAATTGTTCGAGAATTGACATTTATTCAGGACCTGGTCCCCGAGCTGAAGTATTCGTAGCGTTTCTAGGTTTCTTGTTCTTACTTTCGTATTCCTCTAAGCGTCAGCATCCACGAAACCCTTTGAAATGTTGACTTTCTCTTCCATTGATTGCGTCAGGTATAAGTCACACACCACAATGGTGCTCAAACAGTACAAATGTCTATACTTGTGTCCACGAAAGAAACAGAGGGTCGTTTATCCCCAACAAAATAATTGTAAAAACTTCCAATATAATCTGCACAATAAGATGTGACAACTGACAATAAGATACAGTTTGCGTTTCTTCTAGTAAATATTTCACACAAAAATAGTTATACAATTAAAATTGTGATAATTGTGATAATTTGTGATTGTATCTATCTTATGATGTGTTTGTATGATGGTCTATGATAGCATTTCGTTCGTGGATTCAAGTCTAGGCATTCACAGTGCAGCAATGTTCACAATAGCTAATAGTCGCAGTTAACAGCAGATGTACTGACATTTTAGAAGATATAGCAAATTCAAATATCGTTCTTGTCAACGCTTTTGAAAAAACAAGATTTTGTGGCACTTCGCAAAATGAATTTCATAAATGTCTAAATTACCAATAGCCAACGTATCTGTATACTTTAGCCCAGCTAAAATAGGCCTACAATGTAATTTAATTGCTTGTGATGACATATGTTCACATTTTAGTAACTAGAGAGAGAGAGAGAGAGAGAGAGAGAGAGAGAGAGAGAGAGAGGGGTACGTGTCTTTCTATGAGGATTTCTTTCTCTATTACATATTCCATAGATAAACAGCTTCAAACGCATCATTTCCTCTCTGTTTTACTTTCACACAATAAAATGATTTCGAAAAAACCGTTAAAAATAGCTTTTTCTGAACACAACGTGGTTTCCATAAATACATAGGCCTACAAAAAACTCATCCAAAATCGATAGTTTTCTTGAAAATGAATTTGATGTTGAATCATTCAAATGAGCTCATTAATATTAATCTGTTTAACTCATTAATGATTATTATTCTTCTAAATGAAATTCATGTACCATATAACGTATAACTAGAACACGAATAGTAAAATGAATTAGTACCACCACTGTATTATCGAATCCAATTATTCATTTTGTTTTTAAACCATTTTATACACATTGATTCGAAGCGTTCATTCGATAAGAACTTATCCCCCACGGGCCGTTTTCGAGGACATTCATTGTAAATAATTGTTAAATGTTATCCCTGAATTATTTCAATCTTTGAATTATTACAGCTGTAAGTGAAGCGATAGCCCGCTGTCATTTTGAACCTGTCACACTGTACAGGCGGGTTTCTGGTTTCTCTGGCAAGATTGTGTTGCTAGTTGCCCGGGCTTGCCTTTTGTCGTTCCCTCCAACAGTACAAAAACACTATCCTGTCTACAAGCCTAGTTTATCACCTCTTCATATAGGAGAAGAAGAAGGAGATGAAGGAGGTTTTTTCTCGTCGAAGCCATCGGGCGAACTCTCGGAATAAATTACATGACCATGACGTGCGACATCTCATACACAGGGGTGCATAAAGCTAACGACCACAAACCTTTGACAGCAACTGTAATGCTATGTCGCTAATGAATAGAAGTGTATGGCCGTTAGTCTACATGTCCATTGGTTCATCGTTGGGAATATGTAGTCCTATAAAAGGAATTACATCATTTACCACACATCATAATGAGAGACCGCAAATATATCACCATGATTGAAAACGTTTGCGGTATTATGTGGTAAAATATTTGGAGATTTGCTTCATTTCTAGAACTCAACAAGCAATAGTTATAGATCGGATAAGGTGGACGATATTTGCTAAGCCTTGATTCATTTCGTGTTCATTTCGTGTCGATTCATTTCATTTCGTGGTATGATCTATAAACAATAGGTAGTTTTTCAAGTCTCCGGTTGGCCAGCCCTCGCACCGCATACGAAAATGTTCACACAACCTAGTCGAAAGAAAAAGCACTTTGATAAGATAAGGAGACAAGCACATGGTTTGGGTTGATATTAGTATAAGCTCGGTTTAAAGCACGCATTCTATAAGCAATCTAACTGGCTTCATATACATTTGTCAATGACACAGATATCTGCATTAATCAAAAAAACAAATTTAAATTTTGAATGATTGTTTAATTCAAATGTAAATTATTATATCAAAATGAAACTTGCGTAGTCAGCCTTTATATAATGATTCTATTCAATTTATTGATTTATCGAAATGTTTAACGTGAAATTTGTTATAAATACAAAATTAGTCTGTATAGAATTGACATTGCGATATAGACCTGGGCCTCTAGCTGTGGAATCAGGTCCATGTACTCTTTGGCAACAAGAGAAAATCCATTTGTATAGGCATAGGTCCTATCATCTTTCTTTCAAAGTGATAACGCTCATTGAAATGCAGTTTCTTACCGCTCACGAAAAGTCAGTATGCAATCTAGTTTCTGTCTTTCTCTTCAGTGAAGCTGCAGTCATGAAGAGAAACAATCCATGTGAAATTCAATATGGATATTATTTATGGTTTCCCTTATTGGTCAGTCCCAACTGGTTTAGGGCAGTATCATTGTGTTCAAAAATGGGGAGGGGGGAATATGACCATATAGATCTGTCAAAACCTCCTGGGGTTGAATTAGTCGTTTTTTTTAATATAAAAAGAGTTACCAAAACTGGCCAATCGTATCTGTTATACCTCTGAAGAAAAGTGATAATTTATTAGTTTCATATGTAAATAAGTTATCTTTGAATAGGCAAACTTAAAATGGTTTCAACGGGATGTTTTACTAAAAAGATCTAACGTCGTGGTTGATGTAAACTGAAAACCACAACAGGTCCGGAGAGCTGTGGAAACTCGTTTTTTTAAATCTGGTAGCTTTAATGTAAATACGAGGTCAAGCCGGACGATTGAAGATCTTTTTGATGCCGATACAAGCAAATAAGTAACATAAAAATGAAAAAGAATTCCTATGATGCCAAAGTAAAATAAATTCCGATTTTCCAAAACTCTTGTATACTTTATAAGGTGCATTATATAGACAAAATGGCTCATTCTCCATTTGAGATTTCATTTGGTGCTTAACTGCCATATACTCCAAAGTCGGTTGAGAGCAAAACAAATCCGAATACATTTTCGAAGTTGCATAATTAAAAACCTGTGTCCTTTAGATGGTTTTGTTCCAGAATTGCTCCTACAGAATATGTTTGATATATCAATATTATATTGCTGTCATATTCTATATTTGACGTGTTCACATCACTCGTGTACATGAATATATTATATAGGGCTACACACATATAGCATTCACAGTGGTGATAAATAATATACAAATTGTTAATATTAGAAATTGAACAACCAGGCTGGTAATACATTATTAATATAGGACCTATCAATAGATTCATGCAGTTACGCATTATAATTACACACAGTGTTTGATTCAATTATAATTATTCAAGTACGCAATTATATCTCATAAAAGAAGCATATATAAATGAATTACGAGGTGTAATATGGTGCGTTAATTATACGTTAGTGGTTTTAAAATATTCCTGCTAAGCGATTCATGTGTATGAGTCTTTACTGTATATTTCAACGTGCACACAAAGTTTCAGATTTACTTGTCAATAATTAATGGCTGGTGAACCCAAAGATCGCATAATGGTACCCACTCAGCCAGTTCAGTTCTCAGCTATATATGCAGAGTCGGGCCAAGTTGACATAATCGCACCCTCTCTACTCTCTATACCGTCTCTACCTTCTTAACCTTTATAAATAACAGACAAGATCACAACCCTGAACTGCAATTCCCTTTCTCAATCTTGGCAATCTAAAAAACTTGACAACTTTGATACTTTTATATGTTTAATAGTTTAAGATCCATTTCACTCTTATCGCATTGTTTTGATTCTGCAATATGTGGTATAAGAGTGAAAATAGATCCTCAACACATATATTTTAATGGGATAAGCATTCATTTATTGTTGAGACTGAAACAATATTTGCTCCAGTCGTCAAATAACGAAATTTATGTTATCCATTACTATTGATATGAAATAAATTCACCTGCAATTCATACGCGTGAATACAGTACAAAAAACTACGGTCAATTAAAGGATTAGGAATAATATTGAACTATATTTTACTAACCTAATTTTTATTTGATACTACTTAGTTTTAGATTGGTATTTGGTTCAGAAAAATACAGAGAGGGAGTCAATTATTGATCGATGCATGATATATTATGACAATGAGTTCAAGCCATAAAAAGGAATGCTTGTGTAGTAGGCTAGTTCTAGTTCACTAACTATCAACTGAACGTTTGCTGCAAAATTAATGAAGAGTTAAAAGGTGGTAAAATGAAACCATTTGAGTCGAGCGGTGCGAAAATTCGTGCGTATAGCTGTAAATGAACGTTAAGCGTCTTTTTAGTTGTATCAAGTTTTCATAAATTTTGTTGGACGTATTGTCTTCTCTGCATTTGTCAAAGGAGAAAAGAATAAGCTTGAGATTACTTGTCAACAACTTAAATTACATATTCCATTGCATTCGTATTGTTTATACGGGCAATGGCGGTCGAACTATACTTTTGTTAAACTAAAAATTGAGTTTTTATATTGAGTCCAACGAAGTACTGAACTGACGACTGAAATAAATTGGCGTAGGTGAATGATGAATGAAATAAAGGTTTTTGGTGTTGAGTAGATAGTTGACAGGCGTCTGTCGTGGTATGTTGTTATGGAACCATCCCATGCAGTGTGAATGACAGAGGAACACAACGAAAAACACTCTGGTCAGGATATTCGTCCTTGATGGGAATCAAATCCCGTTCTTCCGAATGACGACCAAATGTCTCAATAAAATTGAGTTTTATTTTGATATACTTTGGAAGAATACATTTAATTGAGTTTAAAATTTCAATTGAGTTTTAGTTTTGACGCTAGGCCTAAGTTCGAAGGTTAAATGAATGATACAACGGCAAAAATGAGATAATCATCGTTCCAAACAATATTGTTCAACAAGTTCAAGAACTATCATCATGATCGATGCTGTAATAGGCCTACATTTAATTTCGATTTTTTTTTGGGTAATAGGCCCTACGAGAAAAATAAATTTTCAGCTTTATTACAACTTTCAACTAGAAGTACCTGTGAATAACATTTTCTAAATAAACGTTTGTACATATAATATATATATATATATATATATATATATATATATATATATATATATATATATATATATATATATATAATATATATATATATATATATGTAGGCCCTATATATTATAAGACAGAAGATCATCTACCCGATGCTTTTCTTCTAGTAATATAAAATATTCCAATGTGTCAAACATGCCCATAATGTAATTCGCTGTTACACATATCACAACGAAATGTCACTATAATTTTCTTTTTTTTTATCTGAAGAAAAGCGAAAGAAAAACACATTATCTGAAGTATTATGCTGATGACGCAACTTTGGTTTACAATAACCGTGGCATGTTGTCTTTCTCACATGCAGACACGTGTCAAAAGATATTGCGAGCGGTGCATTGACATCTTCAGTAGCACTTCAAGTGCGCACATTACAGCAATAATAACTAAGTAAAATTAGCATTGCGATTTCAACAGTTAGTTGATCAAATGACGGTGTCTAGTCCCACATGAGAATTAAAATTGAGAAATTTGGCGCTCTGCTCGTATCCCGTTTTATGGCTGGATTGAAAACACATAGTCATGACAACTATCTCTTCAAGTTGTATCTGAATATATATAAATATATATATATATATTAATATATATATATATATATATATATATATATATATATATATATATATATATATATATATATATATATATATATATATATATATATATATATATATATATATATATATATATATATATATATATTTAAATATATATATATATATATATATATATTTAAATATATATATATATATATATATAAAACTTATATTATATATAAATATATATAAACGACGATGAAACTTTCTTAAAATGCCTAATAGAGTTAAAAGACATTCTCATGAATGGAGTACACAATGAAAAATAAATGATCATATCAATGATAAATGATAAAATGATCAGATCATATCAAAACCTGATAAAATTCCAAATGGATGTAGGCCCTACAATATAATAACAGGCTCGATACTGAATGATATTATTGTTTTCTCACAATTTGTATTGCAAACCGATGAAATTATAAAATCGAAAATAAATTCCATTATCCATTCGAAAATGGTATCTATATGACAACCAAATACATAAAAATGAATTTGATATTCCGATTTGGTTTTATGAACCAAAGTTCGTCAAAAAAAAGGAAGACGCTGAAACCAGACGTTTGTTAAAGTGGATCATTTGGTTAGCTATAGCACGGCCACACACTCATGTCAGTTCGTGACGATTTGTTTTTATTATATGCCATGCGACTCTTCTGAATAGGCCTATATCTTCATCAGGATTGCCAGTGGTTAAAAATCAATGTACTGTTAAACGCATAGCATGGATGATAACGCCGCACTATTTGCTATGCACCACCCTTTCTAAACGGCCATAGCTTGCCAGCGATTGCCATAATGCTCAACGTTCAGAATATTGAAGCTATACATTTTATAGACCATTATTGCCTGGTGATAACCTTTATATGATGCTCAAATAGATCCTTAAATTAAGTTTATAGTATTTTTAGAGTCATCAATTCAAGGATATAGCCCATATAGTTACATTTAATAGTTGCCGTATATTTACACTGATAGTGCTAACTTAGTTGTATGGTCGCTGTCTTATAGTGTTGTACTGACCTAGCACAATAATGTATGCTTGCATGGCAAATAAAAAGCCTAATAGACTTGTAGAATACACTGTTTATATCTTTAACTTTATATGAAGCTTTCTTTATACTGGGATTATGTAAACAATAATTTATTGGATATGTATAATTAAGAGGCTTCAAAGGAAATTAAAATGTGCTTAACATTTATTTCTGTATAGCGTCATAAAAACATCCATTATTATTATTGCGTTTTATATCTTTTTTATAAAACTTTTTCATCAGTTTTGTATTTTCATATTCAGTGTGCACTTTTAATTCTTCATATCTTGAGCTCAGCTACATATTCTTGAGAAAACAAAACTTTGGCATAGAAATCCAGAGCGTGCGTGAACTTACACAATTCAAATAAGTTTGTCCTCATTATAATTGGACTATGTGTACATTTTATTCTTCATATTTCAATAAAATTTGGGACTGGGAGGGAGATAGATTACGGAAAATCACGTGAAAAATTGTTTACAAATATCACAATAGAAATATTGTACTCTTCAATAGTACTTACCCCCCCCCCCCCCACAGCTAGATATATGGGGGTACGAATGAGCGGGTGAGAGTGAAACGATGAAGTGATGACAGGTGGTATAGATAGTTTCAAAAGCCTGCTAAAGTGAGATTCAAGCATACACCCGACTTTACTTCATTTTCTAGCGCGGTGCCTTATTTGAATGAGCCACGGTGGCGGCTAGTATTCCAGTTATATCAATGGTTATACTCAATAAAAGAACTTGAAGCAAATCGACATAACAGCAATAGATTCAACATGGCGGAAAAATGTTTTGGCTTAATTGTGAAAAAAATATAGTTTTTCATCATGGGGCTCATACCAAAATATAGTGAATACTTCATATAATTATTTTGTATACAAAACAAATACATCAGTTTTTAGTGATATAAACTATAGCCCTATTTTTTGTAATGCTGTGTTTGTTGCGTGTTTACAATCTCATCCATCAATACGACATGAATATATCGTTGTCCTAGTCTGTTCGTAATGCAGTTGAATGGACTCGCTTCTGATTGGTAAAGGAATGTGGCATCGTGTATTGGATGCATTATTATAACCGCATTCTCTTCAACTTGCATAATAATTACCTGTCAGAGAGAGATAGTACATTCAGTTGAAAAAGATTTTATAGAGATTGAAATATTCAATCATATTATCTAGAATATATTAACATGATAATAAATTAAGTTGCTATACAATTATATTAAGAAAAGTTATTTTCACTTCTAAATTACTTTATTTTCATTTTGAAGACAATGCTTCTATAGAATGGCATTGAAATTGTAGCTTCACAATCAACAGATATGTACGTGTAGCTCAATCAGTTTACTTTAAATTCAAACAAATTCTTGTCATCTGTGAAATCTAAAACGATACACTTTGAATGGTACAAATTCCTGGCATTCTACAATTTCTGATTTCTGAATTTCTGATCCTGATTTCATTATGATAATATTATTACCATATATCATCATTTTGATAAATTGTTCAACTATGACTACAGTATAACCTATAAAAATAAGTGTATTGTCATTCGTTATTTGTATTGTTCTCTCTCTGGTCGTTCAGTGAAAATGAGCTACTCTTCCCGGGAAATAGCCTCTGTCGAATAGCTAGCTTTTCATAGGCATATATATATATATATATATATATATATATATATATATATATATATATATATATATATATATATATATATATATATATATATATATATATATATATGAAAGCAATTGGTAAGTTTTTATGATGCAACGATGGCCTACAGTGAGAAACTTTTCTTTTGTTATGGTTGCCATTTAGAATTGCAAGAATTTCTTTATTTATTATAAAAAGAAGTAGTTCTATTCGGTGCTCTGGTCTGTCGTTGTGCCAGGGGGCGACGATAACGTCACTTGTTCTCATGTTAGATATGACATTTGTCCCAGTTAGTTGACTCGTTTTTGGTAGACATTTCGTCTTCAGAATGAAGTTATAGTAGTTTGAGAGTTTTTAGCTAAGACAGGATAATGTTCACTCAGGGCTTAGAACACCTTATGTATCGAATCGAACACTATAGGCCTAGTGACTATCGATTACGAAATGTCAACTCATATACTGTCATAAGATGAAGTTATTCACCTCTTTCTCGATTTAACATAATTTGATAGAGCCGCCCCGGTGGCTAAGTCAATTATCGCTAGCGGTAGTAACTAAAGTCACCGTAGGGCGTGGGTTCGAGTCCCGCATAAGGTATGGGTTTATGTAAACGTCCTTTCACCTATCATCACTTCATCGTTTCATTATCACCCGCACATTCGTACCCCCGTATAACCTAGCTGTTGGTGGGGTCGTTAAGCAGCATTAGAGAAAAAAATTGATACCTAGTAAATTCAATTTTATTTCATCCAAATATATATATATGTGTATATATAGTTTCAAATAATATGATCGTATATGATATATTTCTTTCTTTCTTCATGCTTCTTCTATATCCTCATCTCATTCATTTGTCATCTCATCTCTCATCTCATCTGTCCGCGCATTACCTTGAGATGAAGACGGCTCATTTTAGTATATGGCTAATTATTGTGATGACTAATAAGTCAGCATTACCATGCTATGGTAATAGCTTTTTACAGGCACTTGGAACACGATAAAACTATCTGACTGATATAAAACAGACAATGTGAGATACTAATAATAATGCAGGAAAAACTTTGACCCTCATTTGCTTGTTTATTTTTTGTCGTGTTTGTGCACAACCAAGCAAGAAAACGAATCGGGGGTGGAGGGGGGTCGAACGGCACACATATCCGCAGTGAATTTTTTCAAACTCATTACGCTGATATGTACTATATTTATATATATGATTGCATGTTTATAATAAGCATGACTCGAGTAAGACAACGGCACTCAAAATTGGTTTTGTTAGCCTAATAAATGCTTGTAAATAAAAATTTTTATATATATATATATATATATATATATATATATATATATTGACGTATATAATATACATATAGAGACTAATATATCAAATGATAAACCATTACCGACATATCACTTTGTGAACAATTATATTATACTCATGAAAAATGGTAAATTTCTTATATGGGGGAATGATTAATCAAAATTTTCTTCAAGGGAGCTGGTATGTTACATTTCTCTTTGGGGGGGTAGAGATGTCATCCCCCGCATCACCCATATCCCCCCAATTCCAACACTGAGTGCACCAATTGTTGACAGTTTTCTTGTCTTACCGGGATTTGGTTGTTTGAAGGTGACGAAAAGACTCGTCTCTCCCCCTCATCTTCTAAGAGTTTTAGGCGTTGGAATGGGGGTGGGTGGTTTGGTGTTGGAGGTTGGTGGTGGGTGGTGGAGAGGGAGTAGATGCGATCAATAGGCGAGAGCAGAGAGGCATGCTGGAGCTGCTCGCTACTGATGCTGTAACAGAGTTGGAGAGATCTTGCCAGCCTTGCTTGATGCCAGATGTATGAAATTGCCCACTTCTACACGGTGCATGGGTGCATTGCATACTAGATTTAGCTATAGTCTGTAGGCAATACTATCATTATTGACGTATTAAGATAATCCAGAGAGGAAAACAGCTCTTTCCAAGAAGAAATTGATTTTGAATTATTGTATTTGTCTATTTATCGTAGGACGAATAAGTTTGGGGCCTATATTCTATAATTGTTCTAATTCTCAATGCGATCACAAAAGTATCAAATGAATACAAATGATTGGAATTATTATCACAGTTTCTCGAGCAATATGTATTCTGTGTTCACATTGGAGAATAAAATTCGTTTCTTCATAGAAGTATTATTTCAAGTCGCGGTGAAATAAGCGATCGAATGACTAAAAAGAAGTTCAGATTCAATTATTAGTGATGTATTTGAGTCTTCATCAACTTGATACAATCATTTCTGTCGAAATCAACAGATTTTTCATTCTGTTCTTCTATTCACGAACTATTCTTCTTCACAAACTAGAATATAGCACACACAAAATACTCTTATGAGCGTGTCCCTAATGTCAAGCACAGGTCTCATCTAGCAGCTAATATTCGTTCAGATAATGGTGCTTCATTTTCAAATTTCACATTTTCTTATAGATTAGCGTTCAATGCTGCATAGATTACACTTATCGCAAGAATATATTCCTCAGATGCGGCCTACGTGTATACCTTATCGTGAATCAATGTCTGCCTAGATTCTTAATCATAATACTTATATATAGGCCTAAATTGATGTAAAATAGAATAATTACATTTCCACCCATATCAATCATAGTCGCAGTAGTATAATATATATATATATATATATATATATATATATATATATATATACATATATATATATATATATATATATATATATATATATATATATATATATATATATATATATATATATATATATATATATATACATGTGTAATTTGTAACTAGATATCACTAAATTATATCTGAGTAAATTACTGTAGGCCTATCAATGAAAGTTCATTTTACTGAAAAATAAAAAATAAAACTTCTCATTCGATTTCAATTTCAATTTCAATGAAACACGTTCTCGATGTTCTTGAAGATATGATTAGAAAAATGTACAGTATTTTAACTAACCAGCAATGGCTGTGTATAGGTGCAAATAGTTGAATTTTCTACATGAGCCTGTATAGTGACTGTATATTGACTGCAGTCTAGGCTATAGAATGCTGCATGGTCTTTTATGTACCGTATGTTATGTGTTTCACAGTAATATGAGAGTAGACATTTTTATGGTTGTCAGATCGAACAAGTAGTTTAACTAGGAAAACGCTATAGGCTTCTAACAAATAACAAATGAATAACAAATCGTCACTATAGCTGCAGTACAACGAACAAGTAGACCAACACAGTTTGTGATGGTTTAATACCAACTGGTGGACTTTGTTGACCCATGACAATGAATGACGTCACATTACCGGTGGCGTAACTACTGTAGGGATAGCCGGAGCAACCAACCCGGAGCCCATGTCCTCAAGGGGGCCCATGCGCGGACTCATTCTCTGTAATCTAAATTAGGATAAAAATCTACAGTTTCACAGCCCACAGCCCAGGCTCTTGAGTTACGCGTTGTTGTTAAAGTTGAATTGTGAAGACCTTCAATAGTTTCATGCGAATCGGTTGGTCTGGAGCGTGCACAAAGAGCAAAACCACGAAGAAAACAAAAAATGGAAATAACCGATTTGTATAGGCCTACAGGATGGAAGTTGTCAAGTTCATCCAACAATTAACAACAAATGTGAAATAATTCATTTTCCGATAACATAATATTTGCTATTGAGAACCACTTGATGATATTAATTGGCCTATTTATTGTTTGTTGAATGAGTAACTTTTAAATGGTATTGGTATCGCCCTTGTGGTGCCCCGTTCAAACAAATCTACTTCCATCCTCAGCCTTGATTATGAAACAATAATTCTCGATGAACTAAAGATGTAAGTAAAAATCGAACGTATTTGCAATAATGTGCGGGACTCGATCTGTTTATGCATAGGTGGAGGTGCCGGGTTCGTGTTTATAACGCAGCTGTGATGCTATAGTTGGTTTCCGTTCATTACTCGTATCAACATTTTTCTCGTTCCATTATTATAGTAAATAACTATAAAAATAATTAGAACTAACGATATTACAATCAAATGATATTTTTAAAAATAGTGATGGGCCTAATATCATTGATGATAATTCAAGATATTTTGCCTATATGCGAGGTCATTCTTTATATCGTCTATATTGGTGGACAATAATTAAACTGAATAAATGGTTGGAGTTTGGTTTTGAGACAAATATTTGTTTGCTTTTTTCATGGAAAATATTTATGATAGATCAGTTTTTATGATTCGATACACTGAAGACTGCATTTCAAATATAAGCGCATTGAATAACATTGTTTCCTAAATATTCTGTCCATTCTCTCTCTCTCTCTCTCTTTCTCACACACTCTCTCTATATATCTCTCTTTCCCTGTTTGTACCGATAAGAGACATGTTTGCGAACAAAGATAACCAGCAAAAGACAAATACTAAAAACGAAATCATTGCACAGCTTTGTGTATTGCATGGATATTCGGAGTATTAATATGGAATACGCAATGTATGAGTCTTAAGGTGGGGACATTTTACGACCGGTCATAAAAGTCATCCACAAAATGTATCTACCTGTACGATAGTCGTTAATTCTCCTCTCTCTACCTCCTCCCCACCGTGCTCCCTCACCCATCTCCTCATATCTCAACCCCTCCGACACTATACTGTTTTCTCCTAAAAAACAATCAGGCTTGAAATTGTATTTCAGTATATCTTTCATAATATATACAAATACATTAGTTAGTTCTTAATGTCAAAAATAATGAATGATTCATATTACGAAAGTCGCCCGCTAAGCTTAGACAGTTGACCGAGCCACTACTTATAAATCTGAATTCAGAAGTGCGTGTGTTCGAGTAGCCCTACAGCTAAAGGCAATTGTTTTTGTAAATGTCGTTTCACCTATCACCGTCCTCGTTTCATTACTATTCGCTCATTAGTGCACCCAAACCTAGTTGTTGTTGCCCTGTTGGGGACGTTATATAAGCAACATGAACAAAGAAGAAAGGATCCGGTATGGAGAAATAGGTCTACATTAAACAAATCTTTATAACTTATTTGTTGAATGAAGGTTTATATGATTCATTCCTAAACCGTGATAATATTCCAAATTTTTCATCGCGATGCCAAATGTGCACGAACCATTTCCATATTTCCAAGTAATATACATAATTTGCACGATTTAAATATGACTCCATCTACATTCCATAAAAACAGCTATAATAGATAACTATAAAGAAATAAGCCAGAATATAACAATTTTAATATATTAGTCTGTGTGTGTATTTCCCCAAAGGGTTGCATAGCGGCAGGGATGCGACGGGTTGGTTGGGGTAACTTGGCGCATGTGCCATGCAATAACAGCGATCCCCGTTCTCATGGTTATCTACCCCATGATGGCATGTGGAATATACCCACAAGACCTCTCTATATGCAACATCAATTTATCTATGTTAATCCGGATATGAATGTAGGTATAGTCGTTGAGTTGAAACAATTGTCCCCGGGTTTTCGCTTCGAGCAAATATATATACTCAGAGAGCAGGCGAATAGCTTACTACTCACTTACATATAGTAGTTTCCTTGTTCGGTATACACTGGATGTTGGTGGTGCCGATTCATTACACATTTAACCACTCATCATTCACATAATTTATCCACACTTTGTACAATTACAACGTTCTGAATAAATATTTGAAGATACTATCAGCTCTCAAGTAATATTGAATGAATTGAATCATATTAGAATTTTACTCATTGTTTATATTGCAACGGAACAGTTATGTGAAGAGTTCAATTGAAAAACGACAAAACACTCGTAAGAAAACATTTATTTACACAAATATTTTCATGACTTGTAAGGCACACTTGAATATTGCATTTTTCAATATCGTCTTGGCTCATTTAGCATAACAGCCAGATACACTCTTTCCATATCTGCCTCATATCACACGTGGTTAAAACCTAGAAATCGGTATAACGATTTTATATTTCAACCGTGAGGTGGTAGGTTCTACAGAGCGGTCTGTGTTTTATGGAAGTCCTAGTTCTAGCAAGGTGTGCTTGTACCCTATACACATAGTATCTGTTATGTTATGCATATGGGTCCGTGTTAGGGGATGGCACCGCTACCAAAACCAGGCTATTCGATTTAACGAGGATTAATGGATATTGTACGCGAGCTCTGAAATTAAATTGCATTCCTACACAGCATTGTTATCATCCAACCGGAGAAATATACGAGAATATAGGCTACAGTAGTTTCCACATTGTGCCGTCCGTATGAATGCCATGGCCAGCATCTGCAAATGTTCGTGATCATTTGGATAAAACTTACTGATAATGACATTTATAATTATTTTATTTGACTTGTTTATCGCGACCCCTTATACTAGATTCCCGAAACATTTTTTTTTCAAATATTAGTGAACCCATCTACATCAACTATAAGACCACCTGCATTTGGTCCCGTATTAAAAATACCGCGAATACATTTTTGTGTTTAAAAGCGGAATCCGTTGGATATTTTAAAGGAAACTTGAACATAATCAATTTAGTTGCGTTGACAGCTCTTTCCGTCAAATATATATGTTTGTGTGTTGGTTTTCAGTTGAGTCCACATATGTTTGACAATGTATTTTCGTGTGTACATAGTGGTTTTCTATCGGAATAGATTAAGCCATTAGCAGTGTGATTAGTGTATTGGAAGTATGACACGTGGTTTCCTATATTTGCACTACTGGTGGTGATAGCAATGTTACTGCAGTATTACAATTCCCTCTTCTCTCTGTAGCCTCTCAGACTTCTAGTGCGAGCATGCCAGCGTTTTTCACTCTTTGTCTCCCAAATATCGACTTCCATCCAGCTCTCGACGTTCTCATTTCTTGTTCGTGTGCACGGCGGCATTCTTTATTAATTACTACATTCCTAGTATCATCCCTTCCTGGCTAAAGCCATTTCTCTCTCTCTCTCTCTCTCTCTCTCTCTCTCTCTCTCTCTCTCTCTCTCTCTCTCTCTCTCTCTCTCTCTCTCTCTCTCTCTCTCTCTCTCTTCGTTCTCTCATTTCTCTCTCTATATATATCTATGCTTGAGATTTCATTACAATAATATACACACTTTTTTCGAAATTTCATTTCCATATGTAAATCTTGGTAGCCAAAAACCATAATTATTAAAGCACTACTATCATTATGAATAGGCCTACCATATTTATTGATAAACACTTGCATGTTTATACTTCTGTATTAAACAAGATATTCGTTGATCTATTATATTTTTCTATCCAAAATGTGCATGTGTTTATATGAACGACATACGTACAAGCGATTGGATTATTCCTTTATCGTCAATCGTTACCAAACAGCATTATCATATACCTCATAACACATTGCTTCCTGACTCCAAGATCTGGATTCCAGTATTCAGTCTCCAGGGACCCCAGTCCTGAGAAAGTCCTTATTATTCCTCGTTTCCAAATATGAGCTGTCAGTCCTCAACAACGACAGGTCGATTCTCGGTCCTCATTCATAAGTCTTCAATCCTATGTAGATGTCGCTGTCCCTAGAATTGAATATTATAACTTCAGTGAAGAAAAAATACTTGTATAGGACTATAGAATAGAGTGAAAAAGTAATGTCTCAAGACCTGCAGGTAAAGAAGTGGTATCTCAAGTTGTACAATATGCACGCCAAACTGATATCTTGATCCTAGAAAATGTAAAGTGTCGAGCCTGGAGTGCAAGAGGCTTAGCTCATTTTCTTGTTCTTCAAACATTTTATCTATTTAGAGGCTTAGCAAATAATTTGACCATAAACCCAATAATATTGGCAATAATCTCCAAATGAGATAAATACAATGCAACCTTCAAGACTACATAACGCTTTCAAACCAACTTTTTTGGGGGCTTGCTCAAGGCAAAGTACAGATAAAAAAGTAATGGAATAGATGTATCCATTTTGGTGTTTTTGTTTAACTCTCAAAAATAATTCCATTTGAAATGAATCATATATTTCTATAATTTTGAGTAAAAAATAAGCATCAAAAACTGAATAGAACAATTGAATTATTTCAGGTAGAAATTAATTGAATCTTTCTCATTGCAAATATTGTATCATCATCTCAATCATCCATTTCTATGTCACCCCTATAAAGTCGCCTGAATAAGAAATAATTAACCCAATATCGTGGTAAGCCCATTCTATGTTTATTATTATTGCAATTCGACGTGGTAGCTTGATAAGTACATCAAGTACTAATCATGTATTATATCAATTTACCCCTCCCCATTCCCCTTTATTCGCATTATCACGGCCATCTTAGCAAATCCGTATGTAATATGTGCAAGCGTTTCATCGTTCATGATGTTATATAGGCAGCATCGTACGAGCTCTATATTCTAATAGAAGGTATGCAATGTGATGTGTATTATATAAACATGTACCGTAGAAGCTAGTTACGGTTACTTTAAGTTACACTTAAACTTAAGTTAAACTTCGGTTAAGAGCCTAACGCAAGGGCTTATAGGACCATATACTTAAAGTTTATCGCCACGCTTTCACTTCCTAAGGGGTGGGGAGTTGGAGAGTGAGAGAGTGAGTGAGTGAAAGAGAGAGAGAGAATGAGGCGAATGAGCAAGGATTATGTGTTATGACTATCAGCAAGGCCCTGTCTATAGGCCCCATGTATAACATCGTTCTTGTATTTTGATTAGAGAGGAGCCAAGTCAGTTGAACTTGCAATAGGGTGAGCACTTTTCATTTGTATCGACACGCGGAAAATGCTTCGAGTTGACGATATAGAAAACCGCTGCTCTCAATCTTTTGGTACAATAGAAATGACAAATTTTTGCAATTGATTATTAATAGATATTAATATATTTTTAAATTACAATTAAAAAATTGCATAATTGAGTTTTTTCATCATTATATGCAAATGTTGATGCATAAAGATGTATGCAATTTTTTTTTTCTTTTTTTTTTAATATAACATCGAAACTTGATAAAAAAATCATTGTTCCCCAATTGAGGCTATTAATTAATTATATGTATGCAATATAAAGCATATTTATTTATTGTATTGTATAACTCAAATTTCCTTTTTCTTTGCATTCGTCGTGGCCATAGCCGTTCGCACAGAGTACGCAGAGACGGCCCAGGCCGTACACCTAATGCATTAACATGAGAGGGTATAGGCCCCTACACCGAATATTTTATATTGCATCATCTCAAAGAATCTTAATTCTTACAAATCTAGCCTATAAAATTACATTTCAAGTTCAAAATTCTCTTGCGGGGCGAAATGAGACCATTGTCAGCTCGTGAAATGTGTTTACCTTATAGGTCGTATTTCCGTTAGGGATGTAGCAGTGAATATTATTATTTATCCACATTATTTTCATCAGTCCGGTTATCATTTCAGTATTTGAACGTTAATTAATTGGCCCTATATAATATAATATTATGTAGGCCTATCAGCTCACATTTTTGTTCATGTTTTCACTTTTGAGGTGAGCATATCGGAATAACATTTCAATAACAATAAGACAATACCTAATCATGCTATTTTACATAGATATAATGGCTTCGATAGAAAATGTATTTTCATTCTTGTCTAATGGTTCGTACTCGTACCCATCCTGCACGTGCCTGTGGTCTTGGCCTAATAGGCTATCAAGGAAACATTCCGGTATTGACTTTGACGACGTGGACAAACCATGCAAAATCTCATTCAGAATCGTCGACTATGACGGGGATTGAACCCCCAGTCTCCTGCATGACGATTTAGCGCGCTATAGCGACTGATCCACCCGTCTCAGTGAATAGCCTATACGCTATGGACAGTAAAATGATCAAGCGCCAACTGCGCCGTTAGCCCCTCTAATTGCACTTTCCCTATTCAGATAACAGCTTTGTGGCCATGTATTGGGATTCCTGTTCAATTGCATGCCCTTTTGCTATTGGTCGTTTGAAGGGAGTGCCAGCGCCATTACTGTCATATGCAGATTTCAGACACAAATAATTGATGCCAAGGGGGCTGCATTTCAAAGGGGTGAATAATCCCTTCAACTATAACTCACTCTCCTTTACTGAAGCCGAATTTTCCACCTTTGTTGAGAGAATTGAGCATCACCTTATTAGAATGGCGTTATAGAACGTTCAGAATGTTAATGAAAGATTGAGTAAAAACATATAGGCCCTAATTGTATATTCAAGTCATTCGATTGAATAAATCTTTATTTGATTTTGAATACTCCGTACTCACTAGTAGTCTTATGAAAACGAAATTGAGAGTTAAATGATAATTTTTTATGAACACGTTCCTAAATGCCCCAAAATATATATCGAAACCCAAATGAGTAAGAAAGCAAATGTGGATCTGTACACACATATACATAGGCCTATATATACATACATGGGCCCTATATATACATATATATATATATATATATATATATATATATATATATATATATATATATATATATATATAGGCCTATATAAGTTATATATATGTATAGGTCTTTAAGAGGCCCAATAATAAATATTAACCTCAAATAAAAGATTACATCAATCACTTATTGACCATACTATTGAATTAAGATCAGCAGCATTCTTTACAGCTTCACATGCACTTCAATTGTGCACAGCTATACAAATTAATATAACTGGCATAATGCCATTCCCATAAACAATTTCATATTATACATTTTACAACAAAAACTTCCATTCCCACTGAAAGCCATCACAATCCGTGCACCGCATTCTAGCGCACTGAGGCACTGACGCACTGACCGTCCTAGACGCAGGGCCTATACCCGATCCAGCCAATCAGAATAAACCGTTGGGGGTGGAAAGGGGCAGAGAGAAAGAAAGAGCTGCAAGGGGAGAGCTGATTTGTGACATGATGTCGGCTTGAATAAGGGACTACACCTTTTTTTTCTCATCCCGAACTTCCCTCGCTAAGGGTGAATTATTAGTATTGGGGTTGAAAGTTTCAAAGTAAAATTAATGGTTTTCTCTCTCTCTTTCCCTCTCTCCTCTTTCTTGCTATCTATCTCTCTTCTTTTTCTCATTCTCTTCTGCTATTACACCACCTTCTCAGTGGAATTCTCTAACAATGCGAATGTCTAATATCAATAACATCTAGGGACTAGAACCATCATTTACAAGAGTAGGCCTATGTATTTCTAAGGATTTAGGAGATCTGATATACTTAAACGTGAATGAATTATTTGACTTACTTGATCTAAACGCTATTTTAGGTTATATAAAACGTAAGAACAATAAGAATTGTAAAACTATCGGCGAATAAAACAATGTAAATGCACAGAATTGTGTATAATGAAATACTTCCACTGTGTGCACAGTTCCAAAAATCTATTAGAAGTCGAGTGGTTTCTATGGCTATACATGATGAAATTCTAACTAATTCGTATGCCTGTAAGTGCCAAGTCTGCGTTATTGACCAGCATCTATTCATCATTCAAGTTTAAGATTTGGACACTTTACATACATTTTGAAGAAGGAATAAAATGAATATTTAAATGTGATATTCCGCAATCTGCCATCATAAGAGTCGTATATTTGTAACAGTGTTATTGCATGGGCGACGTCTAGAAAGTTGGCTTTCTAAAGGGTAGGTATTTGCAGTGAAAGAGCATTACAGGCTATTGTTCCGGCCCATAGGCAATGGGCAATAGGGCGGCGCTGAAACATGTGACAAGGGTTGCCTACCGCTTGCATAGAGCTGGGGTGGAAACATGGGGCGAGCGGGTAATGGGGCGGGGGATATACAGAGCTGAACAAGTGGATGTTATTTCCCTAGGAACTAGCCAACCTTATTACATAGGCCTGCGTTACAAAATGAAGCTTATACAGCGACAATTTATTGTTGTACCTCCTATACAGAGAGTCGGCCCTCCTGTACCAGTTCTAGGCACATGCATTATAACGATAACGACAATAGGGCAGATACTACAATAGTTATTAAAATGTCAGTTATAAATAGGGCATGAGAATGTCGTTAATTTTAGAAAATATTTCTTATTTAATTTCAATTTTCAGACGTATTAATTTAATAATCAATATGTAACTAAGCTCATTTGTGGTCGGAAATATTTGTACTGCACAATCATTATGACAGTTTGTCATTTGATTAATTATTTTTCATTTTTCAAGCTCAATGGAGTGGAGGTGTTCAATATTTCTCTCAATGATTGAAAATATAAATTGAAACGTTCATTCTCAACGATACAAATAAATGGTACAGTAACAATAATAAATCATGCATGCTTGGTACTGTATGTAGTTCAAATCATCCACATTTGATTCTATCTATAGTTGCTAGGAAATTACAGATGTCCATAATTTCTTTACGTTTGAACTTTTGAGTTGAGTAGAATGTAACTTCAATCACTGGAGCAATCAAGATGAACAAATAGAACATTACAATGATTTCAATAAGATTGATCGAATTATGTAGAATATATGTGCATGGTATAACTTAGTTAAGTATATTGTATATGTAACGGCCTCATCTCATATTTTACAGTATCGATAGTCGTACGAACTTTCGATTTGATAGAAATTTACCATTCAACCCCTCCATTCTAGACATTTGTATAATAATTTTGTTCTCCTATATATAATCCACATCCGAGTGTTTCATACATCAAAATATAGGAATGCAGGCGGCAAGTATGTTTTTGCTAATACATTTCGACAGTTGGACTTGAACCTAGATATGTACAAGTCATGTTTTCAACTTCGAAGCAATGTTCTTCCGGTTCCACACAGGAATTAGGCTGTCGGTACGATATGATGAAGATAAAACACTTACTCATTGACATACTCATTAGCTAAGAGAGAACTAGTTAGTATCGCCATCGGGTATACGCAGGTGATAGGACATCGAAACCCTGTTACTGCATTCGAAATGCAAACCTCATCCATCTACCTGTCACACGCTCACTAATGTTATTAATTCATCGCGAGTTGTGACCATGTTAAACGCTTAATTCAGTTAGAAGAGTTTTGGGTGAAATATACCGGTTCCTCTCGGTACGGCTGTACCCGGATATGTCACGTGTTAGCGCAAATGTTTGTTCAACCGAGCTTCACGCAGGTGACATCTACGTAGAAGACTATGAATAGTGTTGACAACCCCGATACATGGGTATAGCCATGACTATCGCCCGTGTTAGACACAGTCGGTTGTGTATTTACTTGCTTTCGAATCAAATATTCTCACTTGGAATATGTTAGCGAATTAAGATCGTTAAGTGAGTCGGTCGGCCGTAGGTATCGAACAAAGAATTGCTGACCAGAAGAAAGATACCCGGGAATATGCCCTCCACGTGGAAGGCAACGATGAGTAGGGAAATCATATGAAACGATTCTCGTTGGTTGATTAACTCACGATTAACGTGAAATAATATGAATCCATTCTTTTCTTAGTAATATTTTGTATGCATATATATCTCGCAATCGTGCCATTCTTGTATCGTGATGCGCTTATATTCTTCTATTTTTCTCCACCGATAAGCCGGCTGCTTTCCTGAATTATGTTCTAATATCAGGAGAATTTGTGCACTACTGCGTTCTATATGATACTTTAATATATAGTAAGAAATCAGTTTTATTTGATCCCCTTCTCTATCCTTCCGTCCCTACCCCACCCATCCCACCCAACAAAGATAAAGCGCACGTATTATTATAATATATTATGTTATATATATAAGCGGTAATAACGAACCCCTTTAGGTTCATAACGTAAAATATCTGGCCATTTGTGCCAAGCTTTTGATATATTTTATCGTCTCCTTGTTTTCTTTTTCGAGCTCTTTTTTCTAGCCAAGATTAAATCCCATAACTTTGGTTTTTCTTGCTTTGGGAGCCCAAGCTTGCTAGCCTATCTGCATTTATTTCTTGCAGTGCGCCTGCGTCGATAGAAGTAACTCGACTATGGTATATCACATGCATTATTACTGGCACATACACGAAAAAAAGAACCACCTAACATTCTCTACGGTCAGAATAATATAGACAATATCTTACCTCTTCAAAATGGAGGACGGAATAGTAGAACATGTATTAAATATCAGGCTCTCGTTATATTAAAACTATGACATGAATTTATTATTTTCTTCGTTTCTAGTATGGAAATATTATAATTGAAATTTGTCTTTTTGTTTTTCGTGCGATGAGGCGGTATAAGCCAAGAAATCTGTGGCCAAGATGCACTCAAGCTTTACAAGTATTATTTTCAAGGACCACAGTATGTATGCAGTGTTGCCTTGTTTCAAATGAGGATGGAGTCTGAACAGCTGTAATGGGATGGTTATAATGGACGCATACGTAATACATGACGCTATGTGGAAGTATGTGGAGGTGAAGCTGTGTGTGAAGGCTTAGGTGGAGGTAGATCTATGTGGAGGTATATGGAGGTATGCTGAAGTTTGCATCCAATAATAATTACACTTACGTTCGGGGTATCTCACGTATGCTGTTATCAGCCGCTTCACCCCTCGAGATCTTGGACAAGACAAGCATGACGAGTTTTATCGCACAACATGCATGGCCAATGTCTAGTTTGGGCTTAGGACACGCCACTAGAGTTGGACCATAGCAGAGGGTAGTGTTTGAAGATACTAGAGTGTCGGAAGTGAAGGAGTACAGAGGAGTGGAAGAAGACCTCTTTATATATGGGGGCAAGAGAGAGGAGGGTGGTACAGAGATTTCGTGTGACATCGAGCTCGCAAACTTTGTGAAAAGCATCCCTTGGGGTTTTCCGGCGCCTCGGCGACATGCAACCAAACGAGGCGTTCATTTCATCCCTCTGCTTCCCTCCGCTACCCCCACCTTACCCCTACCACGTCTGGCCCTTCCTTTTTGCCCATCCAGGCCACACAGAAAGACTGGCGCGCTTAGGTGATTTACTTTACAACCCCATTCGATAGTATAGCCATTATTATTTCAGTTATTTCTCATTTGGTAAATATCGTGCTAGGATTCATAACTTGAGTAAAAGTAGAATAAAAGTATTGCCTCTATATAGGTTGGGAATAAATTATCGGAATAGTTATGGTTGAGAGTCATCAACGTGTGTTTCAACAGCTCACAGGATGAATTTGTTGAAATATATATTTCATTTGTATCACTTCTATGAGTGTGGAAGTAAACACTATATTGTAGTAAATTGTCCATGCAGAATAAAAGATGATGTAGGTCTATATGGATGCATTGAATAATATACGACAGAATTTAATAAAATTCGATTTATATGAGCTATGATTGCATTAAATCTCAAAAATAAGTTACAAAATTAAATGAACATTCAAATGAGCGTAACCGATTCATAAAAACCATATGCCTACTCATTACTGTATTCTGGCGCAGTGAATGCCACGCATCCAACTTCTACGTTTTTATCGTTTTTTTCAATCATTCGTTTTATGAAGCGTTGTTCGAGACAAAATGGATAGGATAATTGTCATCAATTATGACTATTTCACAGTTTCTTCTTCTATGTATCAGTGGAGTTGACAAAATACGTGGCTACCAAGTAGACCAATTTCTAGCACAGCCTTTGTGGTCGTTGTCATCACTGTCTATTGGTTATGGAAGCGTGGTGTATAATCGTTGATCAAAGTTTCATGAAATTGATTGAGAAAAGGAGTTTGACAAAAGGTTTGTATGGCTCATAAGGAAATATCAATATTTTAGTTACCTCCAGATTGTTATTGCTTCTGTTTCCGGCGCATATACATAGGCTGATATATATATATATATATATATATATATATATATATATATATATATATATATATATATATATATATATATATATATATATAAATATATATATATGTATATATACGATGACTATTGCAGGGTATTGTCAACATACATTCATAATCAATACAGCAATAGCATAGTTCAATATATTGCATTAATTAACATAACTAGTAGATAAGGTAATACAGGACGTGAACATTACGGCGTGATTAATGTTAGCATCAACATTGTCTTCAGCCAACAGTATCTCTCACCACATCCTTGTACAGCTCAATACATGAATTCACGCTCATTGTAACATGCAGTGAGTAAATATATATATATATATAGCCTACTTATATATTAATAAATAAACTTTTGAATGAACTTTTATTTTACTGTACTTCATAGACTAATAGGCCTATAGTAGGCCTACTATAGTGACTATAGTCCTCTTAGTCTGCGGAATGGTGGAGATTTCTTTACGAGCCTAATATTAGTTAACCATACCAGTATTCACCCGAAAGACAAAGAATAACTCATAGACGATGGTCCGGGGGGGGTGAAGTTTCAGAGTGCTGCTATTCACTTATTTAACCGTTACAGCTAGTGTATACATGTAAATATATATACATATACACACATATATATATATATATATATATATATATATATATATATATATATATATATATATATATATATATAAAACATAGGCCTATATATATATATATGAACCAATTAGTAATCACCATTATTATGGGAGTCCAAGTGATATAATTGAAATGTATAGACATTGTATAATTCTGATTTTGAAAACATTTATTCTATGTAGGCCCACAAGATATGGTGTAATTATTGTCTTCAGATTACCTCGAATGTTTTGTACATTTTCACTCCAATTTCCAATTATTGTATTCTAAATTAATCGATTACGGTAAAAACAATATGTAGTAATATAACAGGTATGCAAAGCATAATAATTTTAATAAACAAATTAACGATTATTATTTTGTACACAATCTACTTTTGATCAAACCTCATATTACTCGCAAGAATATATAATTAGAAGGAAAAACGTTCTCATTGTGACTCTCATTATTATTTATAAAGATATAATCTAGATTATCAAAGAATCACCATGCATCAGTGATAAGTGGAGAATGATGATGAAAGCCTGACTGAGTGCTATTAATGCTAGTGATGGAGTTAAATACTCAACATGCATAGACACAGTAAAACAAGTATATTACTCGAATTACGTTTAGACTGTTGGTAATATATAACAAGTGAAGTTAAGCATTTATGTTAATGTTTAATGAAAACAATAGATAACATCTTTGTATTATTTCATCCAAACCCAGTGCCGGTAATCGTATGTATATTGTGTGTGGATTGGTCATTGGCGCTCTAGGTAGATTTTATCGTGGGGCACACAGGGCAAATGGGGCAAATGGGGCACTGGAGGACAATCAGTTGAGCGTATAATACTTTACATATACGAGCATTATGTGAGTTCCTAGTAGGCCTAGAATAACTATCATGTTCAGTTAAATAATCATACATTTTTGACAAGTCTTGATGAATGACAGCTAGTGTGAGAGTAGTGGATAAAGTTGTATGCTCACCTTTCATAACTATCAAAATTACCAAAATAATTTATTATCATATTATTGACGTCAAAAACTTCTTCTGATGTCCACAAATTTTTATATACGAACAATTTCTAATATTCATGAAGGTTTTAAATGAAGTCTGCATCATATATAAGCCTAATTACACGAACGAATTCAATTTAAACAACTCATTTGGTTTCCGTCACGTCAAAAATGGAATCAATTGTCAAATGTTCTACTTATTGATCCCATACCTGTATTACGATAATGTCAATTGAACTGATATGAATGCCATATTGCTTAAGAAAATAGTCGACAAATTATTCATAAAATACACTAATTACAAATATATATGGGCCTATATATGTAAACATGGATACAAATATGTATGCATATAGGCAATATATATATATATATATATATATATATATATATATATATATATATATATATATATATATATATATATATATATATATATATGAAAGAGAGAGAGAGAGAGAGAGAGAGAGAGAGAGAGAGAAAGGAACTGAGTGAGTGCATATATGTAGATGATTGTGACAACATAATGCACCATCAATAGCTTTTGTCACCTGCAAAACACTCCTTATTGTAATGAGTGTCAAGCAAGCTCATCAGGGAAGAGGGGGTTCCTCCCCTCTCCCCCCTCCCTCGATCTTCAACTGAGTGTCAGCTGTCAATCAAACATGCAGCTATCATTAATACACAATGCATGTCTCGCAAATAGTGCATGTCATTAATATGTATTCGTGGCGGGCTGTTGAGTTTGTCGGAAATAAGTGTGGCGCACTGGCGCTATGATTAAATCTCTACCAATGTAATGCTTGTAATGAATACAATGTAATGGATGCACGAAAATGGGTGGTCACAAATTGATTACTGGTACCATCAATGAATTTGACTCTGAATGGTTGCAGTGTACACTTGCGGTCACATGAAATGGTTTTATCCGAAATTAGAATGTAAATTCAAATAAAATGTATACGCACATTCAACAGCTAATTTTGTCACAGACTATGCGTATAACCAGTGTCTTCTAGTTTCAGTGCGTATAACGTCGGTATCTACATTGTCTTCATGGATCCATTTCAATGTACCTGTAGCTTGATCGACCACTTCATGTGTCTTTTATTTCAATTTCGGACTCAATCATTTCATGTGAACCCAAGTGTACGCCATTTATATATTCAATTATTTTTAGTTGATTTTTTGTTTTATATTTCCAATTTCTCATAGGCCTATATGGGCCATCTATCTATTTATATATATCTTATATATACATATATATATATATATATATATATATATATATATATATGTATATATATATATATATATATACCCGCTCCGGTGGCTAAGTCAATTATCGCTAGCGATAGTAACTGAAGTTACCGTTGGGCGTGGGTTCGAGTCCCGCATAATGCATGGGTTTTTGTAAACGTCCTTTCAACCATCATCACTTCATCGTTTCATTATCATCCGCTCATTCGTCCCCCCGTAAAACCTAGCTGTTGATGGTGTCGTGAAGCAGCAGTATATATATATATATATATATATATATATATATATATATATATATATATATATATATATATATATATATATATATATATGTGTATGCACAATTGCACATACATATATATATATTGGTATTTTTTTTAGAAAACCATATCAACATAGCCTGCTTAATGTTCAATAAAAACATGGATAAAAATCAATTGAAATACTCCTAGACCTACATTAACTTACCTACATAATATCTAGCTATTCATATGTACAATTAAAAGTGTTTCATTAGATTCAAGATGCAAACGAGTTCAATGTTGACCTTAACCTCTGCAAGTTTGTAGCTATACGGGTCCAGCTCTCACACATTACTCATTACCGTGTACTGGCAGGTCTATATGTTGTCAGGCCTACTACGGAAAGCGAGGTCTTAAGCCTTGTTTACGACGACCACAGTGCGCAGTTGGAAGAATATGGCCAAACAAGTTAACGGGAGATTGAGAATGATTATCAGTATCATTTGATGGCTTTTTAAACATGTATAGTAGTAGTCCTTTGCATGAGCCATAAATCACAGATCTTTCTTGCTCTCTCACTCACACAGAATTATGGATGGTTTATAGCTTCAGTCGAACGCAATTTCACGATTATACCTCTCGAACCAGTTAAGCCGTTATACTGCTGATCGGACTGCCGATGGGTCAAACCATTATCAAAAATACGAAACGATAGCAAATTCCTACTTCGTGCATAGTAAGTCAAGTAGTACACGTACTGATAATACGGGATTATGTGATTTATTAATAAAACTGCTGTGAAGATCGTTTATCGAAATTAGAAAAACAAATAAGCATAACATGTAGATTATTCTCAAATTCAGATATTTTAATTCTTCCATCATCCGATTAAACGTTTTCCTCAAATCACTTGGCTGTTGCTCGGGTATTGTTAGTTGAAAATTATCATCAGTGAATTAGTTTATTCAACAATTTGTGTTTGGTTTCTCTTGAGGGGGGGAGGGAATATGAAAATCACACTCATTCATCTAAAAAGTGGTTTACCTGATTTTTATCAAAACATCTGAGCTCTTTATGGAAAATATAATGAAAACGAATAATATTCTCAATTGTGTATTCGTGATATTGAACTTCAATTGGTCTCATCTCATAAGCCGGTAATAAACGAAACTATGTTCAAGTATTCAAATTGAACTGTCATTTTTCCCCCAAAAAAACAGCTTTAAACTGGATCAGAATAGGCCTATGTATCCTTGAATATTGTGAGGCAATTTCGACAAATGGTCCTAATGTCAGGGTCAACTGTCAAACTAATTAAGAGAACTTAATTGCAACCACATTCTTATATGCAGCTATATTAATATATATATTTCAGGAAACGAAATGATCATCCAACGATCATAAACTTGATGAATTGCTCATTGAAATATTATTATGTAATAATTATTCATGATTAACAGTAGAATTAATCTAGGTGCATATGTTCTTAAGGTTATAGATAGTTCGTCTCACCATTGGGGGTCAAGCTAACACATATGCTGGCAAAGCCGGTATAGAGCGTCATCTCTTACATATACGGGCTCACCGTTCGAATGTATTTGTATAGGCACGATAGAAGAAGGTCGTCCACCAACATAACAAACACAAATATAACCGTTATATTTGTGTTTTTGATATTTTCAGGGTATCAAATATGTTTTTTTCAAGACGAGATTTTCAGGACGAAAATAAATGCAACATGCAAATTGTCGTCAAATCCTTGAGATTATGTAATTTTGGGAGTCTTAATGATTATTGAGTTGGTAGACGAAGGGCCTTCATGTATTGTGTGGATATCAAGAACCTATACATCTCTTGTGTCCGACTGCTTGTTCGAAAATGCTCTAGTGGTGCGCAAAGGGATGAATGAGTCTCTGTTGATTTTAGACGACTGTTTGAGTAATTGCTGTTTAGATTCTATCGACTGTCCGTGTTGGTTTCTGAATTACCAATTTGAGAATTAACTGGGAATTCGCTCATCACCACGGTTACCCATGCTATTTGTTTTTATCAAGTGTCATAATAAAACTAACTGGACTTGGTATAGGCCTAATACCGGACATTAAAGATGCATACGTATGAGCATGGTATGAGTAAGATGGGTTCAAGCCTATCTGAGAGAAAACTGTTTAGATATACAGGTCCATGTTGTGAGTCCTATATTTGATTAGCAGCTGCGTGTTGTAGTCGACCGTTTGAGTCACATGCAACTTTATATTCGAGTTAGCTTGACCTAGGCATAGAAACTGTGAGGACACCGATTATATGCGGTCGACTTTTTTTATGAAACAAGAATGTAAATCAGGTATCTATGGGTTGCGTCGGGTTAGGTTAGGTTAGTGTTTGCAATGGTTATAATAATAATGATTTATGAATGGTTGACTATGTCTTATCTCTTACTCTTACGAGGTCGGGGCCATTATAAGACTGCCGAGCGGAATGTTCGTTACAATTTACCTCTAAACATCAGTCAAAACAATCGTTACATTTTATTGAACTAGCAGTCAATGCTTTTTTAAAAATAATTCTATCTTTAATTTAGAAGTTTATCAAAAAAAATTTTTTAACATAAATTTCATTCCCGTAAGGCTAAACCCTTTTAGGACCAAGTTCAACTGCATTTAAAATAATGCGTGTACTTATTTTGTAAGAATCGCCATTTTGAAGGTTGGGTCTACATGACTCACATTTTGAACCCTAGTGAAGTCAAGGTTCGAGAATCCGTATTAACAAGAGTGTGAATTACTTTTGTCAGAGATCCAATATTGATACTTTATATAGGGCCTATACACCCCTACAAGCTTAATCCATGGCATTATGTAATCCCTGCCCCATTGCTTACAAGCCACCCGGGGTTTCTCCACTATAACAATTCCATGGCAATCCTTAATAAATCTCAATACTTTCGTAGTTCATTGAAACCAATAAATAAATTCGTATAGTGAAATCCATCATGATCTCTTTGATTGAAGATAATAACACGTGCTTATTGTGGGTGTTTAGTCTGAAAGAAATAATCTCATTCAATCAATTCATTCAATCAATTCACTCACTCAATTAAGAGCTATAAAATCATTGGAATCGAAACCAAACTGTGATAAGCGATCATAGAGATAAACCCTTTTCCGATAAATAGACTCCAGTGTTAATATCTTCGAGATTGATTCTCTTTCAAATAATTGTCAAAGATCAATAAAAAGGAGATAATATTCTACGGTTTGCACAGAATTGACACTAACATTATTAAACACTTTTCATCATAAAACCTAATTCCCTCCTCTGCATTTTCCATCTTGGTTCATTCATGCAGAGAGTACAAGTGAAATGTTGGCAATTGGCACTGGTTGTTCGTTGAACGGGAGCGGCAAGAACTCGATCTGCATGCCTGTATTGTCGATTGCAGGAATGGGTAAGTGTAAGACGTAGATAGAGCAGTGGCTGGTATTGCCATTGAGCTGATGACTAGTCGTGTACGGTCGTACGGTCGTACGGTACAGCTATGAGACACTTCGTGTAACGCGTTCAACTGTCTTCTGCAGAAACTCATAAAAACACTTCTATACATCCTTGATGACTTCTGGAGCATGAACCGCCATCCCCCTCACCCATCCTTCCCTCACCCACCCTCACCCCATCTCGTTCTTCAGCCCACCCTCTGCTGAGCTGCATCTGATCTATACCCACGTGGTCTCTTCAAAGAGACTGATGGCTCTGAACCATTGTTGATCAAAAGACACTGAATGAAATGATATCACTATAGGAAGATATTTGATTTCATTCGTCAGAATTTTTTTTTGTTTGCCTAATAGAAGGATGAATATTCATATAGCACTGCATAGGGATCAATCAATTATTAATTATTACAGATTCTGGAAAACAATTATGGAAGTTGGTATAGTTGATATATTATTAATTCAGAGACGAGACTGTCACTAATAGAATCTATCAATGTTACTTTTTGGTTATATGAAATAGGAACAACTTGGGAGTTGGAAAAAACATGAACGCCAATTTACACAAATTTCAACTTCATGTTTTTCTAAATAGAAAATGTATTACTTTTGAAAATGAGAACAGTGAACATATCGAATACGATAAACTCTTGAATAAAACAAATATTAAAGCATATTAATCACTATGCCATGTGTGAAATATAACTGCTAGGTACGCACAAAACGACTCTTGTGCTTGATAGGCTAGGTTTTCCCACTGCACACACAATAACTATTATCTCTTGATATATTACATTTTTAAGTGTAGTTTATCGAGCAGTGTTGGGCTAATCTGTTGAGTGAATACAGCCTTCTTCAGTTTGTCGGAATGATGGAAAGGAGACCGTAGTGGCTTGATATCAAGGAACCATCGCGTATTCACTTCAACACGAAAACCCACAGTCTGGTCTATCGACCATGACGTAACTCGAACCCCGGTCCTCGAAATGTCGTTTCAACGCGCTTATAGACTGATCCACTCTTCTCAGCCAAGAGAAATTCTATATAGCTATACTCCATAGTTGTTTTACGATACGTCTTTCATATCTTTTATATATTTCCCAAAGGTAATTTTAATTCTTTTATTTTCAATTGACAATATTTCTGAAATGAGATTAGCGGGAATATGAGTTGAGGAGGGCAAAGGAGCTCGTCATTCCCCCTCGGTATCGTTCGCACGTCAACGCTCTTAATATAAAGAAGAGGCCTAGAAAGCGATTGGCTACATTGCTGTTTTAAGGGGATGACTGTATATCTATATTCACTACAATAAACATTCATGCCCTTTTTTCGAGCAGAATTCCCATCTTCACATTTTCTCGTGGACGAAAGAATATTCTCTAAGTCTTGAAGTATTGACGCACAACCACACCATACAATTAGCTCTTGGGGGCAGCATTATTTTATATTTTTTAAAGAGTGGTTGAACTTTGAAAATGTTAGCGTTAAAACTGAGAAGTGACACGTTACTTTCGTATATCATTCACACTGGCAAATCAATATTATATAGCTGTAAGCCTAGGGCCTATAGGAACGTGGTATAATAAAAAGAAATCGAAGAGAATGAGCGAATTGCAAATTGCCATTAGTGTAATAACTATGTTTTTACGTTATACGCACGCACGCATCCTTGATACGGCATGTCGAGTTGATTTATCGCACATCCCAAAGCTGTTCCAGAAACGAAAAAGCCAGTGTTCACCATGCAAAATGAACTGGCATTGCTGTGTGAAGTGGCTTGGTGAAAGGTTTCCTTTTGACGTCAATAAAGTATCCAAGTCACCCGCAGTTGTCGAATGGGGGGCCTTATACGGGCCCTTCTCATTAACTATATCATGAGTTACGATTCGTAGCCCTGGATAAGTGTCATTACAAATTAGCCGTGTACTGATGTGATAAATCAAAATGTATCAAAGTAAGAGCCGTCAAATGCTGATGCATGAAAGACCTATACCTTTATGCACTGTCACTTGATACTTCAAATCGATACCAATTAGAATTAGTAAAATGTACTTAGAATAAGTGAAATGTTCATCACAGTTTACATCATGCTCTTATAGAATTGTTCTCCCATGACCAAATCGGGTTTAATTTCTATTAAATAACTTCTTTTTCTCTGTATTTTAAATTCTGCTCGTCGAGAATTAATTTCTCAAAGAGTCGTTATATTTCGTTCTTCTCGGGCAAGGTCGAATAATTTAATTACATTTCCTTAATGACTGTATTCATTTTAAAATGCATCCGGTATTTATAATTAGCGATGCTATTTGCATGGTTGCAAAAAAAATATGGAACGGGCTCATCCTATTTTTTAGTATAATTACGAACTGTCTTATTACACTGTTTCTATTGAATGATGTGTCAACCAATATAATCTTAAAATCTGCATCCAGCATCAGCTGCGAAACTATTCACACATGCATGGCTAACAAATCTCCGATCATCCATTTACCACATATTAATGAACACACGGAGAGATTTGCGTCACCAACCAGTCTCAAATTGACATATTTCAAGTATTAAACATTTTGTTTTGATAATAAATGAAAGATTTATCCCCGAATAACGTTTCAAATCAGCATAATAAAGAGGCACAACGACCCCATAAAAACATATCTGGTTTGTTTGTTGGGCTTTCGATAAAATGTTTTGTATGTAGTATAGCATGATAACACACTACGTTGTTGGCATTAACGTCTTTAGTGTCAAATAGATAGGACCCATATCCTTAATGGTCCCCCTCCCCCCCCCTCCCAACCAACACCTTCCCCAGCATGTCCACTGTCCCATGGCCCCTGTCAGTAACTACTGGCCCAGGCGGGGAATGACCATATCGAGGAAACGGGGATACAAGGAACGTATAGGCCTACACTAGTCTCGAGTACCATACAACTTCCTACAGAAAACATACATAATACTTCGGTTCGAATTATGCGTGGGAGAGACGTGGCCTGAATTGAATTCATCTAAAATGATGTATATGTATATATATATATATATATATATATATATATATATATATATATATATATATATATCCCTTCCGCTTGTGACCAGAATGAAGTAATTATTCATCTGTATCAGATAATAATAATGGAAATCTAGATGTATAAAAAATGGTTTATTATACCTCCATAATCTTATTCCGTTACACCGGTCCACAAACTCTCAGTTTAGTATGATGTGGCTAACTATTAGGTAATGTATGACAATAACATATACATTACAATCAAGAGTGATAAGTTGATAATGAGTTGAAATAATCACCTAATTCACAGAACTATCAGTACGTAAATCAGGGTCAAGACCTTTTTTATTTATTTCGAATCTTTTTAATTGAACTTCATCAACTAACAATCTGTAGTATTTGGAAAATGAACGTTATTTCAATTCGCCTGTTTCTATCAACATAGGCCTAACCTCAAAGGTATAAGATATTACGACCATTGAAACCTGGCACCTCCACCAGAATTATTGTTTTTCTCATTTCTTGTTGAAATTGAAGATGTATTTCGATGAAATATAATATCTTGGTATGTATTAAACACTTAGTATGCTAGTTTCTACTTCGTTTCACATATCTCTAGCTCGTGCTCAAAGGGAGGGGCTGGCTGGTCGGTGGACGTGTAATATAATATCTGGTATTTGCATGAGATTGCGAGCCAACTCCCATCTCCGTTGCAAGCCCCATAAGCCTCTTCCATGGCATCGTAGTAATTACAACCCCTCCCTAACTACGCCTGGATCCCCTATCTCACCCCCGTCTCTACCTAACCCCACTCCCCGGGATCATACACATGCGTACATCAGGGCTGAGAAAGGGGATCGAGTTTTTTGCTTAAAAAGAGACGGGGAATTAAAGTAAGAGGGTTGGTGTCCATTTCCTTTTTGTATTTGTCAATAGACTGAAATAATATTCGAATAATAGTATTATAATGGTACACAAATTACGAAATTGAAATGGCATCGGATTTTTATTACTTCACAATTTCACATAAGAGATTTGTTAGAGCTTAAATCAAGTAGGCTCTATCAAAAATGAATCCATAGATATTAGACTTAGATAGGCCTGTATATACAAATATATGTATAGGCCTATATTTCTATATTTCCATATAGCCTATATATATATATATATATATATAATATATATATAATATATATATATATATATATATATATATATATATATATATATATATATATATATATATATATATATATATATATATATATATATATATATATATATATATATATATATATATATATATATATATATATATATATTATATATATATATATATATATATATATATATATATATATATATATATATATATACCGGTATTTATAGGCACTGTTGAATTGGATCAGTTAACTTACCAAGGTTTCGGCGATAGACATTTTTTTCCCCGATGGTCAAAAGAGGCTGGCTAAAGTGGCTTGAGACAAGTATGGAAAGGCTATAGAATGGAGTCTAGAAAGATTACAAGAAAGGCGAGAGGAGCTAAAAGAGAGTCCTAGAGAGATTAGAAAAAAGTCTAGAGAGCTAGACAGAAAATGTTTTGAGGTGGTACTGCGCCCCCTAAAGCTTGTATTTTATCGGACCGTTGATTGCTTTCCGTTTGATTGCTGGTTGCATGGTTCTCGTTATTTGTAGCAGGTTCAACTGCTCTATCTCACCTTCTTTCCCTCTCACCCCTAATAAATAACCTCTCTTAACTGGCCCCCTTAACTGATTCGTCCCACCACTCTCCTCCCTCTCTCTCTCTCTCTCTCTCTCTCTCTCTCTCTCTCTCTCTCTCTCTCTCTCTCTCTCTCTCTCTCTCTCTCTCTCTCTCTCTCTCTCTCTCTCTCTCTCTCTCTCTCTCTCTCTCTCTCTCTCTCTCTCTCTCTCTCTCTCTCTCTCTCTCTCTTGCACACCTAAGCAGTTTCAGAGTATCTCGACCAAATCCTGCAGCCATAATATATCGACTGACTTTCAAACTACTTATTCGGCATTTTTACATCGTTCACGTTGCGGCTATATGGCGAAATAACTAATTTCGATTAAAATGTTAATATTCAATTATTGAACTCCATTTTGTTTGAAATCATCTGAACATATGTCGATCTTTATTCTCATATAGGCCTATATATATTTATATACCTATATATAAGTTGTGTAAATATTACGCCCTCATCAGGGTACTTATTCATTTAACATTTATAAAAAAATAATACATATTTTTCTTGCCTTTGACAGTCTTGTATTAGAAAAAATCTTAAAAGAACACTTCGCTTTCTTTTATCTCGCTAATGATTATACATCAAAAAATTAGCACCAAGTCATGCAAATAAAGATTCAGACCGATCTACTTTCTAACTGTCAAAACGCAATGTCGAGTAATAGCATTATCTATACAACAGTTGGGCCTATACATGGTTGTAAAGGTTGGCCTATAGATGTGAGCTACACAAATAGATGTATTTACTATAGGAACACTTCGAGGTATGGGATCTGTGATTTCATGAGATTCCATGACAAACCAGAACAACTTTACCACTTTCAAACGTAATACCGCTTGTTGTGCTTCTTCATTCGATGACTGGCCACTGATATATTGTTACCATAGTTCGAAACGATTCTTGGAATCGAAGAGAGTGCCAAAACAGACAATAATCTACGTGAAACATGTGGTGAAATAGACTTTTTGGTTTTCAGTTTTTCTCTGTGGTTAAATTAAAGGGAGGGGCTAGATTGTAAAATGTAGTGTTCACCCCTCTACCTTCGTAGCTATAGCAACGAGTTGGGGTTTGACGGGAGGTTGTGTAGTGTTTTTTGTTAGCAGAAGGGACGGTGGGCGAGAGAAAGAGAGAGAGAGAGAGAGAGAGAGAGAGAGAGAGAGAGAGAGAGAGAGAGAGAGAGAGAGAGAGAGAGAGAGAGAGAGAGAGAGAGAGAGAGAGAGAGAGAGAGAGAGAGAGAGAGAGAGAGAGAGAGAGAGAGAGAGAGAGGAGAGAGAGAGAGAGAGAGAGAGAGAGAGAGAGAGAGAGAGAGAGCGAGAAGGAGAGAGAAATGGTGAGAGAGGCAAAGGATCTGAAGCCATCATTTATCTGCAAAATGCCATCATGGTTTCAACGTTGTCCGTGCAAAAAGCAATTCATTTTGGATAAGTTTGAGCTTACTAAAAATAACTCCACGAGAGGACTATACATTGTGTCAGTGTGATAATAATGGTAGATATTACATGATCTACGCGGTCGTGTATTATGTAATTACTCATAATTGTCGATAAACATTTTCGAAACATAATAATTGCGTGTACGCCGGATTCCAAAAAAAAAAGTTTCATAATGAACCTGTTCTCCTATTAGTTACATTTGAGTTCGTTCAGTAGCAGATAAAAATTAAATTATCACGAAATGATAGAATAATGAAAATTGCTCCATGTAATATATATATAGGCCTTTATATATATATATATATATATATATATATATATATATATATATATATATATATATATATATATATATATATATATATATATATATATGTGATGTCTGAAGTTTTGAGGGCCGCTGGTTGATGGTAGGTCTATCTTTGCGGAAATTTGCCCTTCTTTGATGAGTCTTCCACGAGACTAGAACGACTCCAGAAGATGGTGAACAGTTTTTCGCCGAAACGTCGAGTAGAAGGGTTCTTTTCAGAACCAAAAACACTCATCAAAGAAGGGCAAATTTCCGCAAAGATAGACCTACCATATATATATATATATATATATATATATATATATATATATATATATATATATATATATATATATATATATATATGTGTATGTATGCAAGGACCTATATGGACCTGAATATTCATATTTGTTCACATTTACAAATTTCGATTCATTCAAAAAGATCAATTATTAAACCAACACTCATCGTTGCTGGAACTGGTTTGTATCAATGGTGATATTAATGAAGTAATGTTATTTTCAATTAAAAAATAACGTTTATAACAACATATTTTTTTGTTCGATTTGTTAAAGATTTTGCTCCAATGTTGCAGTTGACCTAATTGGCTATACTAATTACCAATTAGCTGTATCGGATGTTTTTATGTAAGAATATCGCTCGAAGTTGAGAGTATGGTACTGGATCAAAATATCTGGTCACGCTGCTTCATCAAAATAGATGGAAAATAAGTGTTGCTCTCATTGTATAATTTAGAAGAACAATAATGTATGTACGACCCAGTGATTAAAAGTTTGTTTGTTGTGTTTCGACATCTTGGAAAACAGATAATATATTTTCTATATTAAGATGGAAATCCAATGCATTTCATCAATGAAAAAATTATGTGTGACAAGGTAAAACTAATGAATATCTTGATTTTTGATTGAAATGATAGTTAAATTGCATGTTGCAGATATATATTTTGCCATTGTCGTATAGAGTAGGCCTACAGTATCGGCGAGACTACGAACTGCAAGTGTGATTTATTTGCATGCTGGATTCAGTTCAGTTTCACTAGAGAAATGCATTTTGTTTCATGCACTTCAATGCAAAAAGACGTGTTAGGAATATTTAACAAAGTGCATACGTTTGTTAACAATGCATGAGGCTATAACAAACAAACGCTGTATGACTTGAGTACAAAATAGTCTCATACATAATGCGACATGTATACTAGAACGATAGCTGAGAAAACATGGCAGAGATTTTCTTCTTCCGAGACTTATTTCAAGATAACTGGAGATTATTTACATATATGGAACGAATTTGATTTCATTGGATTTCAGGTGACAATAAATTCACAATTTTATTACGATATGCCCGAAGGTAAGGGCCTACGTATTTAGGGATAGTTACTATAGCTTCTAATAAGGCATAACGTATTTTGAAAGCAGTATATCAAGGAAGATGGAGGACGAAGTCCCTCCTACTTTTAGACTGTTGTCTGTGGTCCGTGTGTTAGGTAGAGTGGGAGAGAAAGTGAGAGAGAGAGAGAGAGAGAGAGAGAGAGAGAGAGACATTGTAAGATTACTAAAGAAGCCTTGAGACAAGCTGACAATAGGCTGATATTTATTAGAGTTGTTTTGGTATAGGAAAGAGTAGGATTTTTGACCAAGCCCAAACATAATATGACAAGAGGAATAATTCAAAGGGGGCCGAGTGAGAGTATTAACAGAATAACTTTTGTCCATTCGTGAAGGAATCATAAAATTCCAAGACGAAACATGATATCCACGTTTATCCATGATAGGTATATGTATGTATCTATGTAATGTATATTGTATGTGTATATACATATAACTTATATATATATATTTTTATATATATATATATATATATATATATATATATATATATATATATATATATATATATATATATATATAGGCTATATATATATTTATATACCCAATTCTCCATTGAGAGTTTTCGATTCAATGGGTTCAAACGAACGTTGAATCTCATCAGCTCAGGTTACTCAATTATCATGATACATTTATTTTCTGAAGAATTTGATTATAATTATATAGCATAGTCATTTCATGTGGCTTATGATACACACCTTCTACACCGAAGCTAACCAAGTTTTTTTCAACTTTCCTTTGAATGATTCAAATAATGAGTGTGTTTTTTACTTGTAATTGTATGCTAGAAGTTGTTCAAGTGTTAGATTGTATAAGCGAGACGTTCAAGGCCTTCAAGCTACCAGCTCTCAGGATACCCTGTCCTCATGTCTTATGCCTCGCGCAGCTATAGCCGTGGCAGCCAGTGAGATGCTGTGCTGAGAACATACGTGATATTCGAAACAATGCAACAACGTTTCAATTGAATTATAGCACAAACCACACTATGCACAAACTAAGGAAATGATACGTTGATCAATGGAGTCAATCATGAATAGTGTATCTAACGTTGAATCGGCATGCACATAATTTCTCATCGAAAATTTTGAATAATTATTAAATCGAATATGGTATAGTTGATTTTCACATTTTTATTATTTTAGATTGTTGTTGATCGAAGTATCAGTGCTTCTCCTGTCTTTGTTATGCCTTATGGATTTCCTCTTTCTGTTATTACTTGAAACATTTAAACTACCCACTTGAATATTCCCATGAACTACAAAATACTATTCTGCGTGAGCCTGTGTTCTAGTATTGACGAAAACTCGAATACATTTGGGCATAGAGGTATATTTCAACCAACCTCGACTGCAAAACAAAACAAGTCACGTTACACATGTGTCACGTGAAGTCGTAATTTAGTTTCCTCAAATTATTCTTTCACTAGATGAAACCATCATATATTCATTATTATAAATAATATATTAGGTCTATAGAAATTAATGGGTCCCATACTTAATTTGTGAAATGAGAATAATATCACACTCAGGCCTACTATATGTTCTCACTCGATAACTTTGTCTCTTTTTAAGACGCCAATAAATCAGATGATCAGGCCCCTACACAAACTACCGTAACTTCAGAGATTGTATTCTTGTACAGGACACATTTTTAAAGTGAAAGCGGTAAAAGGGGTATATTTTAAAGATACTTTTTCACTCACCATTATTTACTTTGAACCCAGTCATCATCTCATAAAAACCATTGAACAAACGAAAAGTTTCACCTAAGAAAAAAACGCTTAAAATCAAGTAAAATATGTGTTCTACCCTTTTACGTTCTGTTTCTAAGGCAATAAAAATGCCATTAAAAGATAAATCACCTTCCTTGGTGAAGAATCCCGTGCAGGCAGGCGGGCAGTAAGTAGAACCAGCGAGGAATAGACAGTAGTTAAACATTCGGACGATAGGCTTTATTTGGGTGGCCTTTCGGCACGCAATAACGACAATTTTATAGGTGAATTATACTATTGAAAGGGATGGCGGTCGTGATCGAGAAAAGAAAGGGGGAGGAAGGGGGGATGGCAATAAAAAAACACATTTGCTTAGTAGCTATAATATCACTTTAATTGCATACAGATCACTCCATGCAGTGGACACATGCTTATCATGAGTATTCAATGGACTTTTAGTGTTAGTATGAGTTTACAAACTTTAAATATAATATATGTATATATATATATATATATATATATATATATATATATATATATATATATATATATATATACATGTATCGCTTATGTTGATGGAAATATATTTACTACGTGGTAATGTGTTACACACAGTATAACGAATCAATAAAAGATTGCATTATTTGAGATTACGATTTTTTCACGGATTTTTCGGGGTCACGAATTTTACTTCGTTTAATGGTTATATAATGAGTTATGAGGCAATTTACTCTCTCTTGCAGTATACTTTATTATCATAATGTATTACTAGACCAATTATTGTTTTTAATAGTGCTATAATATAATGTTCAGTCTTATACTCGATTAAATATGTAAGCTATTGAGTATTTTATGGACTAGTGATTAATCATGCTCAGATGTCCAATGTATGTTATCAAGTACTTAGGTCAATGTATGTGCATTTCACTGATCGATACAATTGAATCAATTATCCTGTCTAATGCCAGTTGAAGTGTAATTGAGGAAGAAAGCAAACCACATACAGTTATGAAGTGCAAGTTCTTTTCGTACATGTCAATTAGCATTACGTTAGAGCATTGCTGACTAAGTTATATGCATGTCCCACTGGTGATCAATCCTCCAAATATCGAGTACATGTTCTATCTTGAACCAATTGGCGCCAATTCAAGTTTCTGTTCTCCACCAATTACATATGTATCATTAAATGTCACACATATTGCCAATATTTTATTAAATGTAATTTGTTCATTTGTTCATTTAGGCCCAAATGGGTGCCCACGGCGACGAGGAAGACAAACGTACACACGGTTCCAAACTCTGGAATTGGAGAAGGAATTTCACTTTAATCATTATTTGACCAGGAGGCGAAGAATCGAGATCGCGCATGCCCTTTGTTTAACCGAACGACAAATCAAAATATGGTTTCAAAATCGTCGAATGAAACTGAAAAAAGAGTTGCGAGCGGTGAAAGAAATCAACGAGCAGGCGCGAAGAGAGCGTGAGGATCAGGAACGATCGAAACAACAACAACAGGAGAAACTGCAGAAGCATGAACAGCAGCAACAGCAACAGCACCATGGTATTGGCCATCATCATCATGATCAGCATAAAATTGTCATGGATAAAACTAGTGGTGCTGATTTGCTCAAATCTGTGTCGAAAGTAGTCACCTAAATCCCCGGTGACCAGGCTTGACACAGGTTCGAGGTGCTTGGACATTCAAACAGATAGCCATGATAATGTTTGATCAACAAGTGATAGAACGAACTCAGTTCCCCGTCATCCCTGTCAGGAAGTGTGCAATAGCGTGCCGTGCAGAGTGCATCGTTAACATTATTACTAGAATATTAGACCCTGTAAGTATAGTCCATGTTCGTGGGTGATAGACAGAAAATATGATCGACAGATCATGGGTTGGAATTTTACCAAAATGGTGTTATAAATAGATTCGAGATTTGTAAACCGAATGAGCTTGAGAATGAAAATATAGGCTATACGGTGTTTTATGCTTCAGTTGATGAAGCGTACAACCTCCAGACGTATGGAGAAGAAACATACACGGTAAAAGTGAGCGTTATATAAGTTTTAAGTTTTCACGTCTACATTACAATCGTTACAGTTCATCGTTTTCATGATAATTATAATAATATACAATATTATTTGTTTGTCATTCGTTCATTTAGTAATCAGTAGTATAAAAAGTTCGTTGGCATTAGTTCCACGTCGACTAGCTCCTCTCATGTTGAACGGCAGAGACAAAGAGCGCAACAACGAGTGTTTCATTGTGTTAAGAGAATCATTAAACTATGTTATTCACGACTCCGTTGAGTCGTATTCTACCATCGCTATTTCGTCCCACATTTATCGTTGATTTTATCGTTGATACATCAGATTATGATAGATAAATCAATCCAGTCGTTATTTATGCTGTACATATTTTATGTGTTTTTTTTGTTAATATAGATGAATTAGCTGTTTTAATTACGATCACCTTCTCATTATTCACAACTGGTAGTAACAATGCGACATCGATCATGTTGTCATATGTCATACAATATACTCAAGTGTCATGTCACATTCTTGCCACGTTAGCTTACAAACATTTTGTTATTTGATCAGTTCAAACGATTGTACACGAAAGATGATTACAGGTTTAAAAATCGAATGAAAAGCTGTGAAAGGTGTTGCCATTCAGGTGCATGGCTCTGTATGTTTCGAGTATGAATCTGTCTGTGGTATTAATTCGAACTGGATTTAGGTATCTTCAGCAATATTAGAGGTCTATACATTTTAATCAGACGATAATGAAACCAAATATGAAATGTTATTTTATTACTCACTCGGAAAATAGTATGACTAAAGTTTAATACAGATATGTACCGTTTATTTTCAGTTGATCTGTTGCGATCATGATCTGTTCGCATTTAGTCATAATTGTTCAAGCAACTTTGCAAATCGAACCACTCGATAATTTCAATAATCTCTAGGATCAAGTCAATGTTGAAGATTACAACAGTTTATATGATTTCATCAAGAAACACCAGTAAAAAACATTATCCCTTGGTTATGTATTAGTTTCTCTACTCAGTAATCGTGAGAAATTGTCTCCTAATTAAATGGTCTTCCCGTAACGTACACTTTTAAAGTTGGAACGCAACACAAAGATATCCCTATTTGAAAGCAATTTGTAAAAAGTAAACAACAATGGCTTACGGAATACGGGCTATACACACGCACACACATATATTATATATATATATATATATATATATATATATATATATATATATATATATATATGTAATATATTATGTGTGAGTGAGTATGCATATGATAAAGAAACATAGGCCTACTTGATTATTCTGGTTGATAACTACAATATTCAGTCCGTACACTCAGTAAGAAGTATAAGAAGTAGCGGACAGATCTTGCCCAAGCAATACAGAAATCATTTATACCCACAACTAACGATGTACTCTTTAACTAATTTGATCGAACATCGAGAATGCCATGTCTTTTAGCCTGAAGTAATGTTAAAAGCAACAAAAAGTCAAGGAAGCTCGAGTGTAAAATAACTCAAGTATACATTATACGTAATTTTGGTGTCAGGGTAGGTAAGTAATATAGGAATAACAAATAAGATATTACAATTTGAGAATGTAATTAAAATATAATACTATTTGAAAGAAATTCTATTAACAATGATTGTGTACGTGTATGCATGTGTGTGTATGTGTGTCTGTGTGTATGTGAATGAGTGTTGATTGATAAATTAATATTACAAAATACAATTCTTGCCATTTTTATAATTCGAAAAGGACATGGTGGCTCCTAAGACGTAATTAAATTCCGTACCCATTAATCTAAATACAAATTGTATATTATAGGCCAATATAACTTCTTACAAGAAAATCGATCTTGTGAGTTATCAAAGAACTTATTACGTAAAATGAAATAGAAGTGAGTAGATATTTTCTGTAGCCTATTATTGACCAGTATTTAGGCCTATAATCAACTGCTTCTTAGTCGATGTTCTGTATTGTTGATTATAATAATAGAATAATAATAATAAAAATATTAATATTAAAATAATAATAATAATGATGATAATAATAAAAAAATATGAATAATACGTAGTAATAATAATATTAATAATTGGACTTAGGAATCATACAAGCTTAGTGTTATCGATATTCTTCACCTTATATTAAGATATCGATTCGTCTACGCACGTATTTTTTTACCCACTTTGAGGACTGTCAAATACATATTCGATATATTGATGTTTGGTGTTGTCAAACTTGTGTTATTCGATTTCCACAAAACTGTTTGATTTTAAATCAACTTGAAAAACTAAGAACACTATTTATAACGAAATTTAGTTTGAACAGTGAACGAAATATAGGAAGAAAATGTGGGTTCTACAGTCAGCCAATGAATTCAAGTGCATTTGTTTCATAGATAAATGATAATGAACTCGCTCAGAGTTCCATTACGTCATTCGTCACGTCCACTTTCATTTGAACATTATACTCTTTTTCTTATCGCATCTCAAATGAATACACGTGCTCATTTTCTGAATCATTCTAATATTCAATCCAATGCCAATATCAAAGCCAATGCGATTCTGCCTCTGCCTGACTGACTCTGACTGTGGAACTTACAACATCTTTTATCTCGCTTGCTACTCGCTCGCTTGCCTGTGATAGCGGAACCGTATACGCAAACATTTACAAACATACACAAAACCTACCAACGCCAGTATTTGGGAAAGAAACAAAATTAGGTTATTTCTAACTTATTAAATTTTTCATTACAGTGCATTGATTAATTGAGTATGAATGTTTCAAAAGACTTTGTCTTGCTTTTAAAAATTAAAATTATGAATATCATCATTATACAGTCATATTTTTCGCATTATCTACTTCTCACGATCCGAATTACTAAGGAATAAGAGGAACCGTACTATAGATAGCTGTTTAAGCGGTGTGGTTTTCTTCACTAGAGGAACAGATCTAGAATGTAGCTTTAATTTGTATAAAACCAGAACTGTCCCGACTAGATAGAACTGTATTCTACACGAGATCTTTGAGAAATTCTGGTAGATATCTAACTATCTCTGTGCCTGTGGGATATTTATGGTGGATAACCAGCTCTGTAACAGTGAGTGTCACTGCAAGTTGAAATCTGTAAATCTGTGGGACAGTTCTGGTAGATAACCAATAATTTGTCAGAGAAAGTTCGTGACATTGATTGTTAAAAGCTGCACTGTGTCTGAATCTGTGAGACAGTTCTCGTAGATAACCAATACTGTCCCAGAGAATGTCCTTGCTAAGGAAAGGTATATCTCTGATCTCTGAGATAGGACAGTTAGGACAGTTCGAGCAAGCATGTCAATGAACTATCTGTGGACACTTTGGGTGGATTGCAAGAACGAAGTTTAAACCCCGGTCTACTTAGACGCCGTCTAAGTACAAAATAGCATTGCCTCTGTAATGCTATTTTGTACTTAGGCGGCGTCTAAAGTAGACCGGGGTTAAACTTCGTTCTTGCAATCCACTCTTTGATTAGGAGGACGTAGGTATGTTGTAATTGCCACGCTATGAAACTCATTGAGCATTGCTATAAGTAAGGTGCAGCAGATTCAAGTTTGCATCAAAGTCTGTGTCGAACAAAATGGTAACATTGTGGGACTTGATTCTGAATCATGTTGTTGTTGGCACTGCTTCTAGCGTTTATATAGACTCATCATGCTACACAACTATTCAAAAGATCAGTGTTAAAATTGTAAGCTTGTGATTGTAGCTAAATAGATTAGAACGAAACGATTGGACCGACCGCTTTGAGCATTACATACCCATAAAACAAAAAATAAAAGACTACAAAACACAATTTTGAAAAATATTCATATGTGCCATTTTCTTGTAATGTCTATAAAAGCCTTTCTAATTTTACTTTTCAATAAACAAATAATGATTGATTTGCAATGTAAAGCTCTATATGTGAATGTTTCTATAATATAATACTTACGTATACTTAATCGACATCTAAAACTTATTAGCTATAAAAGCTTTTTGAAGGCTTTTTTTATAGCGTGTATGGATTTTATAAATGTATAATATAAATGTGTAATTGTTATTATTATCATAATTGAGTGTATATTCTTTGATAGCACTGAATCGTACTGATTTGATTACCATTCTACATACTTTGAAACACAAATAATTGTTTTGATGTGTGTACTTTTGACTAATTTCTTATCAACACTGTTACATTTGATTTTTTATCACTTTTACTTTTGACTGCTGTCCCAACTTGAATAACGTTCTATTCATTGCCACAGTTGCCAGATGTCTGCTTCAACATGTCCGTCTCTTATAAGAGATCGGCGCTCTTTGTCATAACCATCGTCAGATGTATTGTGATGACAGCGTTCAATATTATACCTATTTATAGTCGTTACCGTTTTGCTCAAAGAATTACACACAAGCGAACACACAAATACACAGAAACGTAATGTTATTGTATTCTATGCACGCGTACAAATCTTATACAATCTCTTCCACTTAACTTATATACATACAAGACGATCCAAGATGCATGAATCATATTATTTTATGCAATAACTCCTAAAGGCAAGTGTTCTTAATTTACCACAGCGCATTCAGAACAGTGGTCTAGAAACTCTTATGTATATACCAATATATATATATATATATATATATATATATATATATATATATATATATATATATATATATATATATATATATATATATATATATATATATATATATATATATACAGGCCTATAGCCTATATATACACTTCAATTTGGTGGAGCTACATTTTTCAGCTTTAGTTATGGTTGTGTTGTTTTTTAAAAATGAATTATATTGACTTTTTTTGAGAAAATATTGTAATTCTAGTAATGAAATAATAGTGAAAAAAAAATGTAACGTATGTCTCCAATGTAGGCCTATATATTAAACCTCGTGTAGTTCTAGCTCCGTGTTTGTGAATACCTACTATTATATCAACAGTGTAAGAATAATGTATAATGTCGTACTAATTATCATAGAAGACATTGTTGTTACTCCATGTTTTGTAAACTGTCTTCAAAATACGTATAAATCATTCTCGGACATAAACAAATACTTCGATAATATAGGGCGGTTATGTACGTGTGCTTTACATAAGTATTCCTCTCACTTTAAATAATAATAAAAAATACAAAAACAAGAGTAAAATGAAAAAATGTAACACATTTTAGTGATAATGTAGCTGACAATTGTTTCAACTTGTGTAAATAAAGATTTAGTATGTACTGAAAGTAATTCTTTTCTCCTACATTTATTGCCACCTCTGATTCTCGTACACTCATCCTCTCTCCAATTAATAATGTGCACCATTCATTTTAATCTGCAAGATACCAATTACTGTTCCAACGGAGAGTAAAATTTATATTTGAAAATAAATATATAACAAAGTAAATAAATGATGCAATTAAGTAGTCAGAAATGGAAGTTGTTAGCAGTTGGCTTATAATGTATAGGCCTACATGAAATATTACACATTATAGTAAATCTTAGTGGACTATGGATGGCAATATAGACTATAAACAATATAATGTAACAGCAAAGCCTTGTTAAGTGTAATATATAGCCTAAAGATAATCAATAACAGGTGACATGGAATTATTTTCTTCATTTATCTCGAATGCAAATCTGTCCTCCATCCATGAACGCCATTGATGCAACAAAGATAACGAGTGACTGTACGGTATGAAATGCTCCATGAATGGTATGAAGGTAATAATCGGCATTTTCAATAACAGTCATATGGATTCCATCGCAGGGCATTGATGTGTGAATAGCTGGGAGATGATGTTCTATTAGAACGTACGGTCGGAACACTGCTGGATGCAAATGGCGGACCAGCGTGACTGCTTACCCGCCTCCACAACGCTGCGCCCGATCCGACGGCAAAATAAAGTCGACACGTTCATCTGTCATTGAAGTACACTTGTGGTCACATAAAATGGATTAATCAAACAGTTTAATTTATATTTAAATCAAATTTACGCACATTAAACTGTTAATTTTATCATGTATAACGTACTGCGTGGAGTGCATATGCACATTGTATTCTACTTAGTCCGAGTGCGCGCTATATCAGTATGTATTTTTTTCAGGACGTATTTTAATGATGCTCGATAGACCACTTTATGTGACCGCAACCATACATGCAAGATGACACTAAAAGACAATGCTGAGAGTACAGAGATTATTTCATTAATACACGTGTGGTTTCAAAGCTCATTGAAGCTATTTCTTTAGGGGGTCCAAGATGGGGCGCGCGCCCCATCAATCAACATTTGCGCCCCACCATTAATTTATCCTTCTTTCAAAAAAATATATGTTGACTTACGAATAAACACACGATAAAATATTGATATTTATTGATATGAATTATATCAGTAGGCCTATACACTCTACTTCTTTACACCTTCCTTCAAGATATGATAAACAAATACAGGGTTGGTTTCTACTAAATAAATCTAAAACTCCGTAATAGCAAGTGACTCATTCATTCTAATTCATTCGATCTCTAGAGTGATTATTGCAGTACGATACTCATCATTACGAATTATCAATTCACATCAAAGCATGCTTTGTGTTCCACGACTAACAATATTTAGCGAAAATAAAGTACACGGGACTAAACTAACTTGCTAACATTCAACGTTATTGTTTGCTGACATTTCCAAATTTTTATTCGAGCCTCGTCTAAGTATTGTTAACAACAAAATGAAGCTCATGCCAACTTTCATAGTATCCAGAGAGCTCAGTTTAGTACGCTTTCAAATACGAGTCGGGTCAGTTGTGAATTGTGATCATTTACAGAAACACAACAACCTTCGATATTGAGTTTTTGGGCAAGCCGACGACTACATCTGAGCACGGGAACTACATCTGATTCTGGTAAGATGATACAAAATGTAAAAATCAATTGGTTCATCAGAGATAGAAAATGCTATATAGGCCTATATATTGCCGTCTCGATTTTGAGATGACTGCTTATACTCGATTTTACATTTCGATGTTTTTCAAATAACTTTTTCGTGACACATTTTGATTGTACACTTTTTCCCTCATAATGTTCTTTTGGGGGGTTTGAATCGTATAAATATTACAATGATCATTGTTTAACCAGCAGTGCTTAAACACTGCCTAATGAAGAGGAAACCCCGAACCTCGTAAAAGTAGGGTGGAGGAAATACCTTACTATAATACACGTTCATTATAGGCCTATCAAAAGCGCTATGATAAACATGGGCTACAAATGCACTATTTAAAGTGCGTGTGTATGATTCCCAATAATTTTACCTGCGTTTAAGAAACAAAAACAGGACGCAATGCGGATTTTTTTCCATGCATAGGCCTATATGAAGTATGTAAAATCCTGTCATGCATAGACCTACTCCAAACATGATGGTGAAATAATATTTCAGAATAAGCAAGGACACTTCAAATACTGTGGTTTAATTCCCTGCGGCTCTGGGCCGTTGGAGCCCCTTTTCCCTCCTCTCTGTGTGTCGAGTTTTCTTGACGATACTGATTCAATTATCATATTCCAAAACTGATCGTAGATCGCAAAAATTTATTCCAAAAACTTCGCTGCTGGGAATTTTGCTGGGAGAAATCGCGAAAATAACGTCGAAAATGTCCATAATGATAATTGTTTTAGACTCTAAACTGCTTGTGAATCGCAAAAATCAAATAAAAAATGACGATATTGGAAAAAATGCCCCGAGAAGGAACTTTGCTGGGGAAATTGTGAGAATAGCTTCGAACATTACCAAAGTGATTCAATTATTGAAAATGACTGATTAGAGAATATCAATAATAATTTAATTGTTAGACTCCAAAACTGCTCGTGAATCGCAAAAATCTGCACTTACGAAATGACCACATATCGAAAAATCTCCGGTGGGGCTCTGCCGCCCCCTAGACCCCCTTTGACCCATGGTGTCCAGCTTGGAGGTCATTCTATTCATGTAAGCCTCCTCCTCCTCCCGCACTGTGATGATAACCAAGATCTATTGGCGTCGAAATAAAGTGTTTGTTTTAGTCAGATAGTAGGTCTATAGGCCAATATATAGCTGATGTATTCACAGTGGTCTGTTTTGAAGTGATGCACGCACTGTGGTATATACGGTAACGACTTACAATAATCGTAAACAAACTTTGACAATACTCTCTCACATTCTGTCTTGCTTGAAGAAAATCGATATGAAAATGTTCACATCAAGTCTAACCCGTATTCAATAAAGCCAGTCACAAAAACCATATTGACAACCAATATAGAGCACACAAGCGGTAGCTTCATCCGGGTAGGCCTATATGTATATATATATATATATATATATATATATATATATATTCATTTATTTATGCAAGAATGTTTGGTAATTGCATCGGAACTAGTAACAATAACAGCTTGTCTCCTTTCCAGAAAGTAGCCTATATATAGGCTCATATATCATGCAGAGTATGATTACGCTTACTTTATCCTCAGAGAAGAATATTTCCGTTCAACTTTCAGAACCAGAAATAATACAGAATTATAGTTTTTCAAATAATTATGGAATCATCAATTATGGAAACATTTTACATATAGGCCTATATATATATATATATATATATATATATATATATATATATATATATATATATATATATATATATATATATATATATATATATATATATATATATATATATATATATATATATATATATATATATATATATATATTCTTAGCTTGAGGCTTCTTTCCTGGTTTAATTGTAGATTCATGATGATTTAGGAAATATACCAGGTTTCGTGGTGAAAAAATAACTCCAATCTCCAACGCGTTTCGGCAGGATTACACCTGTCGTCTTCAGGGCTCGAACAGGAAACCTGGTATATAAACCTGGTATATTTCCTAAATCATCATGAATATATATATATATATATATATATATATATATATATATATATATATATATATATATATATATATATATATATATATATATTTACATATATATAAGTTATAGGCATATTATATATATATATATATATATATATATATATATATATATATATATATATATATATATATATAGGCCTATATCGTACTTACTCGAGAATGAACAATATTGTGGTATAAAATTTATTGGATATAGGCCTATAACATAATCTAATTTATCCATCACATTACACTTATTGTATGGCAACGCTTTAGAAGCAATTGCTTTATTAATAAAAGGTATACTGAGTTATGAGAGTGATCTTGCTGATACTATTGTTCATTTATCGTGTCACGTACACGATTGAGGAGGTTCGAGTTGGGAATGGCGAACTCTTCTGTTGAAATACTGACGTGCGTATGTGTGTGTGTGTGTGCGTGTGTGAATAAGAAATCTGTGGACTGAATATAACGATACTCCGTATGAAATGATCAGCTATACGAATCGCGGTGATCGCACGCGGTCAAATCTACGAAACGTCGAGTGGAGCCATCCACACTTGTTAGAAAAGCAATGTGCGATCAGCTCAGTATAGCGCGTTATGAAGAAGTGAATGAAGGGAATAAGACAAGAGTATGGCGAACTGGCGATATCGACGATGTGGCAATTCGAAAGGGTAAGATGTCGGTGAAGGGAAAAAATGGAAGGCGTTGGTGGGAGGGGGAGACAAATGGAGGGAACGATTGGTAAAATTGATTCGTTGATGGAAAATTGCCGCATTCCGTAAATGGAAATTGAAAATATAGAAAATTGTAGTCTGCGTTTTTTCTTGGTAATAATACGCTAGCCTGGTTGGATTTCAGTCTATGTGAATGAACGAGGCTATTCTCTGGAGTATGATTGTCAGTACAAACGAAATGACCGGAGGAAGCGTAAGAATCTAGATCGCCTCTAATAACCGTGAGATGAGAGAATACCTTGGCGTTCCAGACTTTCTTCTATCCTGCTGGCTCCTCGATCGTCACAGGACTTCTCCTTTGCCACGGTGGAACGAGGTGACCGAGCATGGCAGAATGCATAGAGATCAGGATAGGTATAGGCCTATAACATAATACTACCGGTACACGATTAGGATTTATTATTCACTTATACAAGAAAATAGCTTTGGGGCGCTACCTTGATATCAATTTCCTTTCTGCTTCTAACGTTGGTTTGTTGGCATTCATTAATGCATGTGTCATAATGAGGGTGGGTCCAATTGGCAGACCATTTCTTGATACTTGCACTTGCTTTTCCTGAGCTAGCACTAAAATATGATATTTGGACCTACATGCTTCAATGAACAGGTATATATAGGCCTATTCTATAGGCTAGTCCTTCAGTACAAATCGTGCATGTCATCTCTTCAAATTGAATTTAGAAGTTTCCCAATATCTCCAGTGTTTTCAGTATTCACTACATGATTATTGTTTGCTCAACGACCCCATCAATAGCTAGGGTATACGGGGACACGAATGAGCAGGTGATGATGTAACTATGAAGTGATGATAAGTGAAAGGACTCGAACCCACCCACGCCCAACTGTGACTTTAGTTTCTAAAGCTGTGCCTATAAGTTGACTGAGCAAAGGATGGAGGCTATCCATTATAAAATGGTGATAGGCTATCTTGTGAAAGGAATTTCCAATAAAAAATTTCAATCTCGACTATCGGTCGACTTTATAGGATAAGTTATAGACCATTATATTGCACATATTTGCATGTTTCAATAACTTTCAAGGCTCTAATGATAATATAATTATAATTATGGGCCTAAAATAATTTTGAGAAATAATGGTCTACATTAATTTCGTTTGAAGGAACTATTGCATTTTTCTACTTTGAGAAATTTTAGAACTATATACTATTTTTCAATGAGGTAGGTCTACTCCTACACATCGATGCATGATTCAATCACTGAACAGAAACTGAAAGTGTATGACAAAAAAAAATTGTACGATACAAATAAATGACCAAGTCTAAGCATTTTTTAAATTCCCAAATAAATACATTTTCTATAGATTAGATTTTAGCTCCGCGATATCAAAAGGATAGTATATCAACAGCAGCAAATAAAGCATCTGTAGCCTAAGTGGCTATTAAGGTCATGTGACAAAATGAATTCTACTAGGCTCTAGTCAGCAACGAGGTCCCATTTCGCAAAACGCATCAGCTGTTTTTAACTGTCCCAATTCATTCAACTCGCTCCATCTTTCATTATTCTTCGTCATGGCGTAACAGGCAGGTGAGGAAGGGGCCTGAATTATTTGTATGAAATTAAATATAGGCTACACTATTTGCAAAGAATTAATTTAGACATACACATTTAGCTATTAACATAATGGTTGTCATGATTATTTACGGTTTGACTATAGTGATGCGTTTTTATTTGAAATATTAACTGATTGTGTTTCTATGGTTATTGGCCCACTATTTAAAAAAAACGTGTTATTTTTAATTAGTGAACACAATCTTATTTTAAATGCTCGATTATGACAGTCCACGTGGTTTGTTAATGAGTATTGAATAATATAATTATTTCTTTCCTTTATCAATTCAATGTTTGAGTTTAATTGGTTGAAATTTGTGTTTAAACGGTAAAGACTGCGTGCGGCAAAGCAGCTAGATGAGAGAGCTCAGCCGGGTGGAATGGAGGCATTCCTCTCTAGAGAACCCAGCAGTGGTGAGTGAAGGTTACCGCCCCCCGTCCGACTGGGCGGGAAACCTAACGCAATTTACGACCATGTTTCAGTAGCCCTATCTAGCGTTTAAAATCTTTACTTCTGAAAAGTGGCCATTACAGCTCTGTGATTGGTCGAAATGAGTCAGGCTACTACAGTCGTTGAACTATTACTTTCATAAGCACTCTTTGAAAATAGCCTTGTCCTCCTAACAAACGCACAAAAATGTAAAATGGAGCAAAATAATTATTGTTCAATTTTTGGAAGAGTCATTCTGATTTAAGACACAATACCAGAATTGCCACAGTTGTATGAAAGTTAGAACTCAAAGTGGTTGAGGAATCCGCTCTCCTTACTTTCAGACGGGATTCTTTGAAAATAATTTGGTTATTACCACGCAATTACATGTATATATTATTATTTCAATATTATTATATATATATATATATATATATATATATATATATATATATATATATATATATATATGGATAGATAGATATAGATATCGATATCGATATCGATATAGATATAGATATATAGATAAAGATATAGATATAGATATATAGATATAGATATAGATATATAGATGTATACATGTTATATGTTTATGGACAGAGGAAGAGAGAGAGAGAGAGAGAGAGAGAGAGAGAGAGAGAGAGAGAGAGAGAGAGAGAGAGAGAGAGAGAGAGAGAGAGAGAGAGAGAGAGAGAGAGAGAGAGAGAGAGAGAGAGAGAGAGAGAGAGAGAGAGAGAGAGAGAGAGAGAGAGAGAGAGAGAGAAATAGATAGGCAAATCAATTACATTTCTGATTTCGTGATTTCTGTTGAATTAAGGACCAACCAACAGCTAGCTGTTATTTGGTGGGTATACCAAAGTTATGCGGCACTCAAACCCACGTCCGACTTGCTTTCATTTTCTAACGCAGAACGTTACCTGACTGAGCCAGCCAGGCTGGGCGGCTAATTATGTTTTTATATCGAATTTGACTGCTTGTACATACACAACGATATACGACATATATACCTCTTACATAAAGCTTCCGCCTTTCACAAAAAAACCCTGACGAAACATTTTTTAAAAATTTAATAAATCAGAGATCACACATATGCAAACACAACACACACACATTCATTTATATTGGGTTTCACGACGCATAAGGTGAAGATAACCATCCTGGCATTTATCTAGGCTAAAAAGGGTAAGCACGACAACCCTTTGTGGTGAACATAAACGGTGGCGGGATCGAACCGAGGTCCCATCTAAGCTCATCTCTCAATCACAAGATGCAAGCGTGCTACGCCGATCTATCTCTGCCAGTGTACATTTGTATACACACACACACACACATATACGTATGGATATGGATATATTTATACATATATATGCCCTATATAGGCGTGTATTAAATTATGTATATTCAGTTGGAATGGACGAATGGACATTCACTGTTGTAATAGCTGAAGAACGTGAAAGAAAGAGATACCATGTCATCAAAGAGGCATCTATATACAGTGGTAGGGGAGAGAGCAAATTAGCAGTACCATGTTACACAAGAGTTCTTCGAATGTCGTTTCTTGGCCTCAAAGCCACAAGTGTCTTCATAAAGATAGTGTTTAGATTAGACAACTACCACTAAAACCGTAGGTGCTATAGTATGACCCTTAAAGTCTTTAATGCATCTTAAACTTTTATTTTGTCATTCAAGTTCAACTAAAGATAGTCGTAAATATTCTATAAATATAGATATACCTTCGCGTATAGATAGGCATATTTTGACGCTTCGCCAGAGTTTGATATATGTCATACTGAAGTCTCAAAACTGTTGTCTTATCATAGGCATGGAGAAATTAAGGCTCTTTAACTATGTTTATGAATTATGTATAAACAGCACTTACTCCTTTTCTTAAGGGCTCTAAACATATCATGAATATTTGATTATCGTTGGGTGTAGACTTTATTTTATTGATGTGAAGCATAAAGTTCTTATTGACCTCTTAAACTTGTCATTAATTATTTTAAATGGTGATACATTTTGTTTTATCGAAGTAAGGTGTGAAAAGATTATAATTTATCATTATATATTAGTGATTTTACAAATGCGTATCACAGAAATTGTATATAGTGTTATGAATGTGACATAAATGTTTATTGCAGGAAGTAAAGGTCACTTATGGAGTGTTTTATTGGACATAAAGATTGTTTCACGACTTTTTGAATAATAGGTCTTAATCGTTGACACGAACCGTAACTAGAGAAACAGAAAATCTCGAGTTGTGAATGTAGAAGTAGAAGCCAGTAAATTACCTATTTTTCTATTGTTTGAATTTCCCAATTATTTGTGTTAGCCAATTCGAGAATTAGATAATTCAGCATATACGTCGATAATAAATGAATTATTTACACTCATGCTTTATTTATTTGATCATTATATACTTGGTGAATTGTAAACCGAAGAAGCATATTTATCAAACGCATATGTGTGCATGATGTTGATGTAAAAAGAAGTCATAAAAATGTTTTTAACTATCCGTTTTATGGCACATAATATTTGAAGAAGGGGATTTAGATGTCAACGGCGAATACAATGAGCGTGAAACAACTTCTGAAAATATACCATCAGGTTAATATCGCCATTTTGATGTAATGTGTATCACTGGCAATGAATCTAAATGTTTGTTTAAAATCAATACAGACGGGTTGCTGACTAGCTGACGGGGGAGGGGGCGGCTGGCGTATGCTGAGCTATCTAGTGAGAAGCGATTGAAATGCAAGCATGGACTCCTGGTGCAGCTGAATGCCGCGGCAGCACTGTAGCCACTTGCTGCGCGCTAAGAGTTACCGCAGTACACTATAGAGAGCATGACGTTTCATTAAAAATACTAGCAAGATTACGAAGGTATCTCTGCTGATGAGATTCATCTCGCGCCTGCGAGCGTGCGTTAATATAATATTTGATTATTTGTAGGCTTTTAACATGCCGGCCTAAACTGTGAAACATCCAAGAGTGTTATTGTTATTCTTTACCAAGTCGTTAAGATAACAGCTCAGTTTATCACTAGACTCGGAAGTACATGCTGATAACAATACCTATGGTTTTAAATTACATTTGAATGTAGGCCTATACCTAATAAGACGAACTGTTCAGATTAAATTGAATGCCTATGTAAAAAACAACCTGGGTTATCACTGTTTCATTTACAATTTCATTTTTTGACTGATGAATATATTTTATTTCTTTGCCATGCAATAATATATTTTATTACTTGAATGATGCAAAAATTAGAACCAACATGTAATAATATGATTCTGAAAATCGTGCAAACTGTACATCCACTAACCTCACCTATTAAACTATCGTCTTTACATTTTATCGCGCTCTTCTCTGCTCCATCATAAACAAATAAATAGTTGAGTTATTAAAATTAATTCAAGTTGGGTATAGATTTGGCAGTGCTCCAACATCCATTTGATGAAACATTGAGAGAGTATAAATGTCGTGTATGGATAGGAAGTAAGTAATCCTTCCTTCAAGGATTACTTTCCAAATAGCTATGTTGAATAACTTTCCATAAATTATGAGTTCATCAGGAAAGTTTAAGTATGTAGGCCCACTTCTAGTTCGATCATTATAGGTTCTTCTGGTTTCGAAATGCCATCAAGATTTGGATGAAACAGTTTGGAACTCATCTTAACTTGATCGGCATATTTCAACCGCATATTTCTTTTTCATGTTACTGTGTATTGACTGCTTGCAAGAATTTAATGACAGGATCTGAATAAACTTATATTATAGGCTGTATAATGTACTTAGCAAGTCTTTTGAAATCGAGTTGTATAAGTAACAAATTATTATTCTATATTTTTCTCTTTATCTTGACGTAGACTGATGTTTTGTATCTTGACTGGTTCAAACAGGGGTTCAAACCCTTTTTTAGGTGAAACTGCTTGGACAGCTCGTACCCCACTCTCACCCCTCACACAATATCATAAATTGTATGATTTAAGATATTCACAAGTGTCCTATCTGCATAATATATTATGTAGGCCTATTTTGTTGGATGGTATGATTAATGATATATTAAGAAACTAAAATAATATTATTAGCGAAGATAAATCAAATTAATGTTTTTATAATCTGACATTTGGAAAGAAAATGTGCTTCATGTTCGTATGGTTTTGTATATGGGCCTACTGTCTTATGTTTGGCTCTTGAAAACCATATTCTACGAAACAATCATGCCAAATGCCTTTCTCATCTCCTATTCGCAGCAACTTGACAAAAATAAAATTTGCGAACCATAGAAAATTATTTCAATAAATGCATTATTCCAATCTGTAATAGGAAGGCCTATATGCGAAAAGTTTCTCACAATAGATGAGTTAGGATGGTATAGCCAGTTTGTATTTACCTGATGTTTTATATCCACATATGATTTGACCAACTTGAAGATATGAACTCAACTATTTGCCAGTGCAAAGTACAATAATGTCATATTCCTTGCCTAACCAGTTGTGGTCAATACGTGTCCACTCTTTCACTCAATCTCTCAAACTAAACGTAATACTTTAAGAAGGGGTTGAAGTATATAGTTTTACGTCATCCAACCACCAAGAATTTACTGCAGACATTGCTTTACCACAACTTTCTATTTTATTACGTTTTCAAAATGTAAGAAAATGTTATAAAACATCTCTTTTCTACACTCAATATTATTGAGAGGACGCAACATTTTCTATAGAATAATGATTGGTGAAAGTTAATCCTTTGAGTCGATGTTCGATTTTATGAAAGGGGTCGTAAAAGATGGGATGCTTTTGGTTTTGGTAGCTCTCGGTCGCATAGTTAAAATCGGTTTATAGTGGTTAAAAGAAAAAGCGTCTTGAACATGATGGAATTGTTGGTTTATAACCCGTGCTCGACGCGCACTGCACCCTTTTCTCTATGTGTAACAGGTGTGATGAAGAGAAACTGAACTAGATTTTCAAAGTCTCAAAATAGTAACTATAACTTGAACAAATAATTATAACAATTTAAGAAAGTCATGTTTTCCTGAATACTATAGTGCTGGATGGAAAGTTAATCTCGTGTCTGGTTTTCCCTCCATTTTCAGGAAGCCTATCTTGACGACAGACAAACTACAGGATTGGTGAGTTATACCAACTATTTGCAATGCATTGCATTTTCAAGTCTTCCATTTCTTGCATTGCTATAAAAAAATAGTATCACCATTTCCATACATGCTTTAAATCACCATGAAGGAAGAATAGAAGTAGGTCATATCGATATTAGAGAAATCAATAGAGCACTAGTTAATGTTAAACATTTTTATTTCTTCCGTCATGAATGTGCAAACTTCAATCTCATATGGTTTATTTGGTTATCACCGGCAGGTCTGAAAAAATCCATTGAAGCGCTATTTAATTCGTTTAAAATATAGGCGTAGTATTGCCATTTTAATGGGTACATACGGTAAAGAGATAATTAGTTTTTGGTCACCGCTAAGCCCCCAGTTAGCCACCATGATTTGGGAGTGTCTATATATTCTTGCTTGTATCCACGAATGAATAAGGTGCCTACCAACTGAACAATTATAGGCCTCGACAAACTTGAATGATTATATAATCGCACTGCAAAGTTGTAAGAATTCATCGCGTTTGAAATATGCAATTGCGTTCCGTATCGCAAACTCGTCCTGAAATCATAATATTCTAAAAAATCACACCAATACAAGAAAATACAATGATTTGTTTGTATATATATATATATATATAACTTATATATATGTATTGTATAATTCCTCATACTATCTATACTTATATTATATATTGACCTTCTTCTTTTGTGGCTAAAAGATTAACAGTACCAACATATTGTCGTCTCTCCCGGTTGAAAAGTAGGTGCGTACGTTCAACTGTCTTCTGCTGTACCATCTGATATCATCTGCTAACAAACAATTAAGAGAGCGTGTGGGAGTCGAGTTACTCGAATACTTTTAAAAGACAAGACATATCCCATTGCTAATACTTTTTATATAATACATTTGATAAACTTAGGTACTCTTGTTTTATAAATCAGATAGTTTATGTCTTGATTTTGATCATTTTAATAAATCTTAGTATTCTAAAGATATCAATCGGCAAAGAAAGATACAACTTTCGCAAAGTATTTCCTGTATCCAATAATCCTGAACAATTATCTATTCAAAGTGATTTCTACAAGTATAGAAACAACGCATGGATTTAGCAACATATAGCATTCAGATATAAATTTTCATCATTCATTTTATTGGGGATTAACGACGCACTGAAATGATGAACAAGATTTGTTGACATCGGATAAACGATCAATTAAATAATGGGATGATGAGAGGAAGGTTTCTTCTCTAGTTGGTTCTAGTTGGTTTCTTAGGCCATAGTGGGAGATAAGTGGGCATGATCTATTGTAGGAAACATCGTTGGCATGCATTCACCGACTACAGAGAAACCACGAAAACCTATGTACAGATGGACAGTGGCAGGCATCGAACCTAAACCCGATCTGTACCCGGTCACATGGAGGAAACGCTTTACCGCTACGCTACCAGTGCCAGTTATTCAGATTGTTCCTTGATTGTATTACAGAAAAAATTTTAGTACTTATCTGCTAGGCTAATGTGTAGGTATTATATCCCAGCTTTTACATCAAGATGAGATGTCACGCAACCTTGAGCCATGCTTGGTGTGAATAAGCCTGCATAGTATTTAATATTCTCAAGGTGCTTCAAGAAAGCCTTACATCTTTCATACATTCATTCAGCAATCGTGTGTGGTCGAGGTATGGAGTCATCAACGGTACGGCACGGGAGATCTTCCTGCATGACAATTAGTCGTCAACGACACGGCTCGTGGTTCTTGTATTACGATTGACAGATGACATGACTAGCAGGCCTCCATTGTGCGTTGATAGAATATATATAACTTACTATTTATACGTAAATCATTGATCTCATTGATATGCCTTGCTGAATGTTCTAAAGACGTCGACAGATAGACAGACACACATTCAGTCCTGCGTGGATCATCCTCTCAGGGTACACATTTGTATTCAGGGGTTTGTGAAAAAAAATCCTTGGTAAAATATCCCGATGAGAATATTTCCGGAATGTATTTTATATTTTCTTGCATTTTTCATATTTTCGGATAATATTTTCGATCATTTTTTAATTTCACCCCCTGCTCAAGGGCACATCAAGACGAACTGAAATGAAATAGAAGACTGGTGATCAGTGGCTATGGCACGCTGGATCGTCATGCAGGATACTGATGTTTTCGATTCCCGTCATGGTCGGCGATCCTGACAGAGGTTTTTCGTGGTTTCCCTCGGTCGTTTAGGTTCATACTGGGGTGATTCATTACCAGAAGTCTGCGACCAACTCCTTCCTACTATCCAAAAGCACTTTATAAAATAACCATTTATCACATCTTTCCATCATCTCATTTAGTATCAGTGTCATTTAGTGGATGTCATCAGTACAGTGGGTCGTTGAACAAATATTATGTGGGCTATATATATATATATATATATATATATATATATATATATAATAGATAGAAATGATAGAAATACATTGAAAAAAATTTGATATTCATACAACACCAAATTTTGTTCATTAAATAGTCACATTTTATCGAGTAAGTAGTGAATAATACCCACATAATAAGTCTACTCGTCAATTTTAAACTCAAATCATTTTGTTTTTTCTTTCTATTTGTGGATTTGCCTTTTGGAGCCTACTTGTAATGAATGACGTCCTTAAGATTAGAAATGATCAAATTATTCCTGAAAACATCCAATTCTAGTCTTATATCGCTTGTAAATTACATCTTATTTACAAGCTAGGCAACTTAAAAAAACTCGGACATATTCATTTCACCAATTTTATTTGCTAGTTTTTGTCATTAAATCCCTGACCTGACCTAAACGCACTCTTGTCATCGTCATGTAGTAAAGTGTTCTAGCTCTGTTGGCAGACTGGCAGACAGACAGACAGAGACAGGCAGGCTTTTGCGTGTTCGGATACGTAAGAAGCTATGCACGTGCTAGTTTATGGTCCATCAACGTGTGCTAAGATTGCACATAAAAATGAATAGCCTATACAACTGTATGTAGTAGGCCTACCAAGGCATGGGTCTAACAAACAGCCAGTCTACGATTAGAGCGATGTTCCCACACACATTAATGAAGTGCTAAGGCATGAACGGCCAATAAACTTGATTATAATTATGATGATGATGACATTTGTTTAGACATTGGATTACTTGTGAGACTTTTGTTGATTTGAGTTGACATATACACTAAACGAAGAAATTCGGTGATATTGTTATTGTGCGGTATGGTTACGGACGTGGAACTGTCGATTATTTTACTGTAGTTAGGGGACTCTGATTGATTTCTTGATGGCTACGTTTGCGATATGGAATAATTGATAGCTCCAACTTTCACGATCACAAATTTAAGCATTTATCAAGTGATTCGTCTTGCGGATTGTTTTACCTATCGAACATTCTTTTGAATTGTACAACATTGTTTTCTATCAATGAAACCTGTGAAAAACTGTGTGAAATTACGATATTTAAGCCGTTTGATGTGGAAAGTTCAACTTAGAAGTAAGTGTTGTAACCATTTATCAAAAGTTGTGTAACAGAGCGTTGTTTTTCGAATCATGGCTGCTATATGTTCCATAGAATATGCATTGTTGTAATTAGTAATTTTTCAAAATTTGAAAGTTGGTGACATCTCCATATCATGTTTCATTTTATAGATATTCTTTATTAACATCGAAATCAAACGGGATCATAATTCACAAATAATTTCATAAAAATACAATAATTGTCTATAAATCACGCAGAAAAGAAAGTCCATAACCTAGGGCCTGGTTGGGACGAATATAATATCTTGTACACCCCTGAAATATTCTCCATTAGGACGCAGTACGTTGGGGGTCCACCCCGTTCTCTTCTACCCCCTTTTACTCCCTTTTTAACCATTAGGCTACGCCACATTTAACAATCTCGTAGGAGGCGAGGAACCAGTAGGAAGGTTTTTTGATATTTTCATCTGACACAAATTATGATCTCTATTCGTTCCAACGATTCTTCCACCCTCTACAAAGCTCATTGCTACCCCTCTCCCTCCCAACCACCCCCACCAACCCCGCTTCACGACAACAAACATAACATTCCGTAGAATAATCACCATTTGTCACTCAATTCGGAATGTTTTTTTTACTCTATAAGAAATTCTGCCTTAGAAGCTGTGTTGATAATAAAAATAATTATATTGTATTCCATGTCTTTCTCTTTTTGAAAGAAGAGCTATTTTCTGGAGAGAATATTTTATACAAGTTTATCTTGGCTATTTTATGATTTATCATCCAAAAAAATAAAATCTACATTTTACTGAAAATGACAGAATATGAGTAATGAGTAAATATGAGGTATTTACATGGAGGGTAGGCCTATAGGTCTATACTTGAACGATAGTAACAAAAACGCAATCCTTTTGTGGGACTCGAACCCACGCCCAGCTTGATTTCAGTTTCTAGCTCAAAGCGTTAGCCTATAGCTGACTGATGTTGAAGGGCGGTTCTACAGAGTTCCATGTGCTAAAAACTAAATGTATTTGGTTATAAATGTGTCGCGCGCGTTTGAATGGGATGTATATTCATAGTCACTGCTATATAAGTTTGAACCACAATTTACTGCAGGTTGTGGTTTATACGCATGCCATTATAATACTTGTTAATGTTATTCATTGATTGTCACATTTGATAGCACGTTTAACATATTCATAATGCTGGCATTTCATAGAACAGGCTTCATAGAACAGCACAAACGCTTGTTTAAAAAAATGTCTAAGATGTATGTGGTGACATGTTTGGAAATCTCTAGAAGAAGAATCTAGTGGGAAGAGAATCTTACGAAATGGATGTTAACTAAAACAGAGTCTGTTCACTAGACACGAGGGAAATCTCCGATTAAAAACGTTTACAGGCCTACTTTCAATTTGAAAAATGTCATCCACTTTTGATCACACTTATTCAAGTCGAGATCATTTTCTAGTTTTTGATAAAAGAGCATATGAAACTGAAATGATATCACAAACTCGAAACTAGATTTCAACGGATAATGAAGATATTTATTCACCTAAATTGAGTGAAAACTAGAAATCATCATCTCAATTTCAGAAATTATGAATAATTTATTTGTCCTCCATGGACCCTGCCTGTTTTATGAATTGTGACTTAAACATTTCTCTATTCTGTTCATGGGTATATACATAATCGTTAATGCCTACGTCATGACTCATGATCTCTGGAGATTAAAAACAATAATTATCATTTCCAAAATTGAGATGATGATTTCTTGTTTTCTCTAAAATTGGAAAAATAAATATCATCAATATTCATTAAAATCTAGTTTCAGGGTTGTGATGTCCTTTAAGGATTATCCAAACGTATATTAGACTTATCTAAATTTTGAGCAACTGTAATCGAAAACACTGAATAATTTAATACACTTTGAAATTGATGATTTGCTATAACTTATGTTTTGAGTGGAGCTATATGTGATTTGAATGAGTCTATAATGTCATTCATACATTCAAACAGTAATACTAATCAAATAAATGGTCCGTGTGTGTGGGTGTGTGTAAGTTGAATTTGTGTAGACCTATGTATGTGTAAGCTGACTGAAGAAGGGCTGGGGTAGCTGTAGATGGGGGGTAGGGCACGGAATATAGCGATATGCGTGTCGTCGACCAGATAGCCGCTAAAATATACCTCCCCTAGGACCATGAGAGAAAGAGAAGAGTATATAGAGCGTGGGACTTACCAGTAGATAGTTTACACTCTTGCTAATATATATATATATATATATATATATATATATATATATATATATATATATATATATATATATATATTATGTATATATATATATATATATATATATATATATATATATATATATATATATATATATATGTGTGTTTGTGTGTGTGTGTGTGTGTGTTTTATATTCGTTATATTCGAATCTTTTTGATGAAGTTGTGAAAATAATTCAAACAAAACAACTTTATTAACTTTTGATAATTCAAAGTTGTCTACGTTAAATTTTAGCCAGATCTTCAGGAGACATTACAAAAAATGTATGGAAAAAACTGGTTAAACAGGTATATAGGCCTGTATATCTCTCTCTCTCTATATATATATATATTTATATATATATATATAAATATATATATATATATATATATATATATATATATATATATATATATATATATATATATATATATATATATATATATATAGGCCTATATATATATAAATATATAAATATATATTATATATATTATATATATATATATATATATATATATATATATGAGTACATGTCTTTCTGTTGAAATGTACAGCACGTGATGTTGATAGGATGGAAATTATTATCCCTGAAAAATACCGCCCTGTCGGGGAATCGAGCCCCAGACCTTATGCTTGATACACGTATGCTCTTTCCATCTGAACTAAAGGGAGGGGTATCTTTCAATTAAATTATTGTAGGCCTATATATCATTGTATATAGGCCTATCATGTATATCATTGTTTATCTTCCATTATTATCATTGGAAGATCCCGTTATCTCAGATGGTAATATGTGAACCTCAGATATGTGTATCAAGCATAACATTCGGTGTTCGATCCCCCGACGGGGCGGTATTTTTCAGTGATAGTAATATCCATCCTATCAACAACACTTGATATACGTTTCAACAGAAAGCCATGTACTCACATTTAGGAGAACAGTGTAGGCCTATAATTGGTCGTGAATGCCCAAGTGCATCACATGGTAACTGAGTTCTTGAATTGGTAGAACATATCTCTACTCCTCAACCTCCATCTGTACCATTACACACCCATTGATATCATTGGAAGATACCTACCTCTCTTTGTTAGCTTAGATTGTAAGAGCATATGTGTATGCGGGATTCGATTCCCTATCGGGGTGGTATTTTTCAGTAATAATAATATTCATCCCATCATATATATATATATATATATATATATATATATATATATATATATATGTGTGTGTGTGTGTGTGTGTATACACACACATAGATATAAGTTATATAAGATGTATGAACAATGTCGTTTCATATGCCTAATAAGCATGTTAAAAGACATGTTCAAGACTACCGTACTCCAAGTCAGGAAGAATAGTTGGGATGTATTGGATGCCTACAGTTGACCAGCATTCGGTAGAAGTAAATCAGTAGTTTGCACATGCATAAAAAAAAGTGAATGTGTCTGCCATGCCTGAGCCAAATAGATATAAACGTATTTCTAGGGTTCTTTCATATTTACAGATTTTTTCTTTCACAAACAAAAGTAGGATATTCCTATGCAGAGCAGCTATCAAATTCCTCCACCTTTCTAGTGGAGGAGGAAACGAAGTTATTTCACATGGTGAAATACAACAATGTCAAGGATATACTGTGTTAAATGAAATGGAATGAGACTGTGTCATAAATTAGACATGGAACATTTCAAAATTAAAACCCAAATAAAATATAATTTATGGAGATAGCATGTTTATCAGGTTACAATAGCAACTACCTATATAAAACTTGGTGCCATCAATGTAATACTGAAGTTTGATTTGAGAACACAATTTGGCGGACATTGTCGTCCACTCATTACAACAATGTGTATACATCACTTGAAAAAAAGGCATATGTAGGCCTATATTTATATAATAGGTGTTGTTGACTCATTTCTTACAAATTATGCATAATATATAAATAACTGCAGTAGTTGCATCGTGATGGCATCAAAGATAAGAATTGACCTCGTATAATTAGACGAGGTTTAGCGTGGATTCAATTTTACATACTGAAAAAAATTGGTGTTCATTTTTTTTTTCTTTTTTTTTTCATGTTTTTTTGTCGGTTCTCCACAGGTCAAACGACTACAGCTATCGACTTCAAACTTTTTTGCAATATGGTTCCTCATCTAACTAATTAGTTCTGTATAGTTTTGTGGCATTATCGGGTCGCAACTATTATTTTTATGAATTTTATAAATTTCAAAAATAGCCATTAAAATAACACAGCGGAAAAAAAAGAAAGTATTTTTATTTTTCAAAACAATAAAATTTTGCATGAAGTTGAATTACATTTTGATACACATTTCTGGAATTTTTCAGCTTGATCGGGTCAGCCATTTTGAAGAAAAAATATAGGCCTAAAATTTGCTAAATTGGTACCACTCGAAGCAGTTTCTACCCATTTTTACCCATACTATTACTATCCGCTTGTCTAACAACGCATATATGACGTTTTCCTAGTATGAAAAAATACAAAGGGAAGAGAAGTTGTGCAGGAATAAAAAATATCATTAGGCTCAATTGATGATAGTTATTGACAGATTCAACGACCGTTTACTCTTATTTAATTGTGATATAGGCCCACATATACACACACACACATATATATATATAGGCCTATATTTGTGAAAAATTGAGCTAACATGATTTTATCTTGTTCTTCTGCCATAATGGAAACAATTTTTCTGAAATATATTATCGCAGAAGAATGAGAATGTGTCCAACAAGATGGCATTTTTTCCACATATCGTTATATAAATAAAATGTTCTGAACTTGCGCATTAATTGAGAGCAACTAAAAGGAGTAAACAGGTAGCATTATGAGGAAAAAGAAGAGAAATATGTGTACTGTAGAGAGAGCATAAACGGTACGATATCTATAATATAGAATTTATGAATTCATAAAGTCTTCAAATAGTCAAATGTCAACGATTGTGATGTCAATGGTAAAGATGGTGATGTCAATTTCGTATAGATCAACTTGAAGTGGAGTCAAGACCGCTCATGTATGATCGCACACACATGACACCAATTAACATCCCATCCTGATAGCCTCTACGTCGATTTGGCATGATTTGTTATCTTCAACAATCTGTAAATGATTCTAGTATGTTGTAGATCGATGATACTCGTCTCTTGACTGCCTAGTTATAAGATAGGCTACATTGTGATTAAAAATGTAGAATATACCCTGTAATGTTTCCAAGATGAATCGGTATACGTTAAATCCTTTATCTCCCGATCTGAATGGCGTCTCTTTGGGACCAATCCCATTAGGCTTGCATATTCACGTGAAACCACTCCTACAATGTAAAAAGCTAAAAACCCAAAGGAAACTGGTCCTTAGAGTCAGCATTAATTGTTATTTACTTACCGTGTTAGAGCGGCGTGGTGATAAAGGCGACTAGGGGAGCCACCATTCCACCTGTACCACCACTCCTCGGATTGATTAACCGATGTCTTATTTCTTATTAGGCTCAGCCTGGCTCTATCTTGCTACAAAACCAACAGCATTGGAAACCGGTTACCGTGGCTCAAATAGGACAATAGACTTATTATAATATAACAATAAATTATATCTGAGGATGATTGAAAAAATTCAGGGAAGGGATTAAGTTTCGTCTTTTTATAATAGGATGTGACCAAATAAAGGAATGCAAGATATTTGTTGGAATAAATCACGGTGTTTGTAACCAACAAACTTGAAAATATCTCATCCAGTTAATAAATGCATGAAATACAATATAGGGGTAGGCCTATACATAAATTCTATACTATATCATGAAACAAGTTTGCTAGTATGTATTGGAAGTATGATCGAAAACCCTATACCTTTCATATAAATGTGTTTATGTCGCATTAAAATAATAGATGATTACCACATAACTCGAGACAGATTAATACAGGCCTAATATTGCATGGCTTTCTTACAGTCATGACTTGAAGCAACGCTGAATAATATTGATTAAGGGGACACTGAAAGGCTACTTTTTTTAATTCGATTTTTTCTCAGATTCATGGTGTGATGTTTTCTAATTGGATGCTGCAAGAATCATCAAATTATTCGAAGTGGTTATGATTTTTTTTTCATTTAGAACTCTGTAGGCCCACTTTTCATGTTGGTGCGATTCATTTTTGTGCTATCATTTTCGAATGCTGTTACTTCAAAATATTAGTATTTCGATTTTTTTTCGGTACCTGATTCTCTGAAACTTTTGAAGTTGTACACTGCAAATTTCTACCATATGTCATAAAATTGATTATAAATAAGGAAAACACCATAAATGTAGTAGTGAGATTTCGTAAGTATATCGGCTTACATATTATATGTAAATATAGAAACTTTCTTGAAATAGAAATAATTTATTTTAATGAATAATTTTATATATTGACTAGACAAACCAATCCTTTAATGAAATTCAGTCAAATTTCAAGTTTCACAAATTTTATCCGTTTTATCTTCTGGATGAAATGTAATGTTTGGATGTTTGAAAGTGTAGATCGAGCTGATGCCGATGCAGTGCCAGCAAGCAAGATCGTAACTTGTCATGAGTAAGGCACTAATTGCCATGGAAACTGGCCGCGTCATTGATAGGGTGATTAAACCAGGACATAAAGATAGCTTGATGACATTTAGAATTACTTTGGAAGCGATTTTTTACTTTTAATAGACGGCTACCTGATTCGTTTGGTTACGAGAGAGATACTCATGCATTGCAAGAAACGCAATCATTTGAATAACACGTCTTCATAAAATACATTATGTGGACTATAACATATTTGTGCTCAGCATCCACTTATTTTTAATAATACTTCTCATGCGAATGACATTCTTATCCTTTACCCATAGCCTACAACAATTGGGGAATGCCTTTATTTTATTGTATCATATATAATCCGGCCTTTAACAAGATCTTATATTTTGTATAAATGTTCGCCAATTAAACAAGTTCTTGTTTACCTCAAACTAGATAATGTGGCGAGATATCGCCTACTTGTTATTTAAGTCAAGTCACTTTGTGGTATTGGCGACTTGACCTGCGACTTGCGCCCCAAACTATCTTCATTTCGTCGGCTATTACCAAGATGAAGCATAATTCAAATTAATCCTAAACAATCAAGATGTGTGCATTTGACGGTAAAACCTTTGGTCTTTTAAAGACAGTCGATAAAGTACATGTGCTTGTAAGTACATATCTACGGGGAATGAATATCGTCATGCACCTAACATGCCTGTAGAATGGGTCTAAGAAAGTTATGTGAGATTAAACGTTCTTTGGTGAGATTCGAAAGCACACTGGTTCTAATGCTAGTTGCCACCACCAAAAGCACTCTAGTCGCCTGACAACAATGATAGATTACCTTCTTTTCGGGCGATATCACTCCGCTGCGAGCGCGCGCGAGCTGCCTCGGTCGGCTAGCCAATGGGAAACCGAACCGTGCCGGAATAGGGCGGTTACCGGAATACGACAATAACTTGCAAACAGAGTGTTACATTATTCTTTTCTTCTTTCTTCCTTTTTTTGGAAGAAGATTTCTCTTATACTTGAACCCCCCATCCTACCCCCGACCCCACCCACTCCGCAATCCCCTTTCATCCTCCTCCATAACGACCAATTCTTGCCCAGCACTATTGTTTTCTAGACTCTGCCTGTTTCCAACTTACAAAGATTTTGGTTACATAACGTTTTTTTTATAAAAAAAAAATTATTCATTAGATATTATGCCATTTATTTCCGGTAAGAACCTCTGTTGAATATTTGAGTTACTTTTGCAGTCTAAATGAAGTATCATAGGCCTACGTTATAAGATGAACAAGAAAAAAGTTGGATGTGATTTCCTCTATATTCTTATATTGATCTTGGGTAGGCATCTTAGTTCTTTTTCAAATACACCATAAGTGGATGAGTAAATGGTAAATAGTACTTCAATTACTCTACCATCATTACATGACATTGCACTGACCATAGAATGAATGCACTGACCTACTACTCTAATCTCATCTTAATAAAATTTGGCTGCGTTGTTGTTGCTTAACGACCCACCAACAGCTAGGTTATACGGGAAAATTGGCTACATCATTACATAAGTTAATATGACTCAATTGGAAATTCCGAATCATTTCAGCTAATCAAATAATACACTAGTCACTAGTGTTACAATCGTAATACTATTTGCTTCCTATAGTTTGTATGTACCTTTTCATCTCGTAATTTTTATGTTTTATGTAACCAAGCAGTTACAACAGTGTCGCTTAGGCCCCCTATATCAAATATTTTTGGATTATTGTTACGAGCCGAAAAACAGACATCAAGTATTTACCAGAATATCATTTGATTGAAACTGGTGTTCATGTCATGCACAATATAAGGTAGGTTAAAAAAAATGTGTACTCTGATCAAATATCGTTATCACAACATTATAATTCATTATCAACGTAAAACTGGTATGTAATTAAAATGTTGCAAATTTATCTATACCTCATCATCGTTTTATGAATCAGTTGAGACTGTGTACCTAGATAAAGAGCTAACAATCACAGTGTTCCTCTATTTTTCCCAGATAATAACTGTGCCTATCTATCACAACATGAAGAAAACACAATTATTCTATATACGGCATGAAGCAGAGAATGGCCGTTTGAGCTTCTTGTCCCTGTTTGTTCACAGCTCTGCCTTATGGAATATGGCTATGCACAGTAAAATCCACTTTACTCCTCGATAGGGGCTGTACTTGATACCCTTGACTCCAACGTTGACCTTTTTGTTTCTCATAGATTCAAGCCTAAAACTCGATCTGAAAACGTACATAAGAAGTGTAAATAAAATATTACCTTGTGACATCTCTTTTAAACTAGCTATCCATTGCTCCATTCAACCAATAGCTCCTAGAGAACTAGTTCACCGTATTCCATACAATCCTCCCCTCTACCCCTTCTTAATCTCTGACCCTTGCCAAAGTACAACAACACTGTAGGCCACGGTATAGACCAGACATTGCTTTCTGTCATTTGTGAAATGAAATACCTCAAGATGTGACCCAACAATGGTTACATTGTGTTTCATCAAATTACTCGCCGAACTGAAATACAACCATTTGGTTAGGTTAAATGACTATTAAAGGCTATACCGTCCTTGCCAGCTGCGATCTCGAGATGCATGGTTGCATATTGCCAACATTGTAACTTTCTACATGCAATATTATACTCTAGTATTCACCTATATGTTGTCATTTTGAAATTAATGGGTGCAAGTGGTAAGCATTCAGTCAAATATCACCATGCGAAAAGGTTGGAACGAATATGGCAAATGTATAGTACCAAAGCAACCTTTTCATTTTCTGAAGACATTTAAAGACCCCTAAAATACCTAAAATGAACCTTTGAAAAGTCGTTCTCATTGGTTAGAAGTGTGCCTGGTAGTAGGCCTCACATTTTACCCCGAGAAAGACGTGTATTATATATATCTTAATTTAATGCGAGGGGGAAGAGAAAGAGAGATATCAACCAAATCTTATTTTTCTTCCATTTCTTCAAACCATAATGGACCCTAAGGATCCTTCAAATGGATTGGTTGAAATAAAATTTGCATACAGATAATACAGTGCACCGTGCAGCCAGGTTTTCTATGTTTGAATCTCGCATTATTTAACGTGAATGTCAACCAAGTCATATAATATACGGTTTATAGGCTTTGTATTGTGTCTAATTTCACACGCTGTTTTTTAAACACCTTAACCCACTATTCGTTGAATCAAGCAAAAAACTTTTGGTGGAGAAGAAATTGTCTACCTGTTCATTACAATAAAATTATTTAGCTGTTTGGGCTTTCATACCGGGGGAAAACGATATTCTTGCTTCATCACCCTTGATAGATAAAAGCTACTGTTGGATTATTCTTATTCGGTGTAATTATAACTAGAGCAAAATGAAACGTGTACTTTCAACAGGGATTGATGTAGCACGTTTGGAGGGCCTTCATGTTTCAACTGTAGCCTGTAATTAATACACGTTGATGAAGAAAATACTTTGTATGGGTACATATTACCATTACTATACACTTAACGGAAGGCCCAAATAATTAAATTAGACAATTTTTCATATTTTATTCACAAATTCCACAGTGAAGTCAAATCATTCTGAAGATCTGTTGTTCATTCTAGACACTGACGATAATTCAGTTTTATCAATGTGTTTTAGCATGGACTACTTATCTATCACATTGTATAAGACAATACTGCGAGTGTAAGAAGATGTTTCCATTTTCTATATGGTGAAATGAAAGTTCACATGTTATAATGTGCGTGAATGAAGACGCGTCGACAGCGGGGTCATAAAACACAGTGTAAACTTTTATACATTAAATAACAATTACTATCCTATTTCAATATATATATATATATATATATATATATATTAATATATTCTCACATGTAACGTAACATATAATATTTGTAAATTAGAGATACAAAGGCCACAAGGAATTTATTCTGGACTAATACTATAGTGTTTGAGTTTAAAATATCAGCAAGAAGAGAATTCTCCCTGATACACTCACTTATGGTATATCTATAGAATAAAATTGGTGCGTGATTTCAATGATGAAAATTTGAAATTAGATTAAAATATGCTTATATAAATGCTAAAACAAAATACAATGAGCCTATACATCATAACAACAGATTGTTTCATTACTATATTTCTAGCATTTTAGAAATGTTGGCGGCTGAAGGCCTGGTATAGTCTGCATGTTCCTTTATAATTCATATTGATCAAATAGATTCCAAATTCAACCTGTGTCCAAAGGATAATCTAAGGACACGATTACCTCGTTGACCCGACGACTGCTTCTTGTGCCCTTGCTCGTTGGGTCCTTGCTCTTTGGGTTTCTGCCGTGGTCGTAATACTGCCAAGGAGCCAAGATCCAATCAGAAGCCGACAAACATATTCCACTTGGTTGAGCCATGAACTTACCTAGAAAACCAAAATGATTCGATAAGTTCACATTGAGTATCATTGGACGCAATTAATATTACAACATACACGCAACGGTCGACAATTAAATACAGCTGAGGAATTTGTTAATTGGCTCATATTTTAAAATGGAGGCATTCAACATTTCTGAGATAATTCTTAGTTCTTAGTCATTTTTGTCTTCAATTATCACAAAGTAAAACGGTAAGTCTGTAAAATGAGAGTTGTTATTTTAAATGAGTTGCCGTATTAATAACTTGCAGACACGAATATCGTTGAGTGTTTTGTCTATTATTTCCTATTGAGTCATGTAAATGGATGTTCCGAGAATTGCTAGATTCTTTCTTTTTAACTGCATTTATTGCGATAAAACCTACATGCAATGCAAACGTGAGATTTTCACTGATGGCTTTTTCGTATACACAAGCATTTACTTAGTTATTTTAGTGGCGATATTAAGAAGTTCCCTAATCTTCCAAGGGATGCTTTTATTTATTTTTATCCTCCAGTTTGTAATTTGGAAAGTCACGTTTAGCTATTTACCAACTTTTTAAGTAGGTGATAATAAATGATTTATAGAGGAGAATACATTTTCTGAAATTGTTTGAATATCTGTGGCAAAGTAATGCTGTGGCACGTACTTTAAAAACTTTTTTTAAGTTCTTTAAAAATAAGAAAAAACGTTACATATAGACTGAAAAACATTTATAGCGAAATAGGAAGTTTCAGTTTAATTTGTCTTCTGTTCTAGATATTGTGTTTTGAAGTTTGTATTAAAAATGGAAGTTTATTGAAAAGAGTCACAGTCTAAACAAACATCAAGCTTTAATACTTTTATAAACTTGTGATCACAAAATAGCAACATGAAACTCGGGAATTGTCGACAAGTTTGACTTGAAGTCGAAAGAAAAAAATCATAAAAAGCCTGAAGTGATGCTGAATAATGGTCTAAAAATGACTAAGAGATGTTTCAATTCTTAAAAGTTTTCTGTATTTTATCAATCCAGAGTTTTATATTTTCAAATCTATTCTGGAACGATCTTCCGCGAGTCTGCAGAAACGTATTTATTTCGTATCATCCTGTATTATAGAAAAACGTTGGCAAAATGTCTCTTAAATAACCTCTATAAATGTCATGAAGGGGCCAAAAACTCAACTTTATAAGACACTTTATTAAGGCTTAATATCAGAAAGAATTCAGACACTTTATTATCTCATACTTGGATAGAATCTAGTATCAAGAGCCTGTTACTTTTCCAAACACGTCCATCGATGCAGACTCGCTCGCGCCTTACACTTCGCAAACCCGCCAAACAGAAGGAAATGAAAACAAAATAATAAACCACTGGGAAAATGAAATGTCTCTGAGAATAGCATCAAATCGGAAATATTTTTTATTTTGTCTTTGAGGTACCGTATATAATTGAATATTAGGACATTTTACCTATGTATGGACCTAAGAATGCTATAAGTACGCTCCAATTTTGGTGTTGATGCATCTTTGTATATGATTTGTAAATATTTTCAATGCATTATCAAACGTCGTCAATATATATTCATTGAACAATGAATTATCAATACCCACTGGTCTTCTATCGTATTTTTCCACCAATAACATAATTGACTTTGCGAAAACTGTATACTGTTTGCAGCCTCGATGCCATTAATTGTCCACCTCGCTGAGTGTTGTTTGAAGGGGTGGAACGGGTGGAAGGGGTGGAGTGAGTGGAATGGAATGGGATGATGTATTACAACAATACTATCAATCTCCACCACACTCGACTATACTTTAGGAGGTGATGGTGAGGGTGGGAAGGAGGATACATGTGTCAATTTATACACCAAGAGCTGGGAGGTACATACAGGCCACAAATGGTGGCTCATATTTTGATCGACGCTATGTAAAATATAGATGTTACACTACACGCTGACACAATTACGTTCAATACTTTCCCTGCCATTCTTCAAACTGATTTGAAATAAGTGCATGGGCATCGTTGCCGCGCTGAAAGTATATAGAATGTTATAGAATGTATGTTTCATATGAGTGGTTGAGTTGGGTCGCATGTGAGGATGGAAACTGTTTTACCACCCCTTGTCACATGGCTATCAAACACTGTTTACTAGCAGTTCGGTTTGGCTCATGCATATAGTGGTTAACCTCTATGCTGTGATAGGCAATAGTGGCCAATATCCATTGTATATCGATAGATTCTGGCCCATTTTCATATTGCCCTACAAGTTGCTGTGCCAAATTCAGAGTGGATCTCTCTCTCTCTCTCTCTCTATCTATCTCTCTCTCTCTCTCTCTCTCTCTCTCTCTCTCTCTATCTATCTATCTATCTTTCTCTCTCTCTTTCACACACACACGCATACACACACCCACACACACTTTGCCTCTTTCTCACTCTCTGTTCATCCGACTCTTTCGCTCCCTGTCGTTTGCCTCATTGGTTCAAAACAGTGCACTAAAACAATGCATCGGGGAACCATTTGAAAATGAACCATCCGGGTAAAATGTCCATTCTACAAACTACGCAAACTGTCCACTTGGGGTACCAATGAATGGAAGAGAGAGAGAGAGAGAGAGAGAGAGAGAGAGAGAGAGAGAGAGAGAGAGAGAGAGAGAGAGAGAGAGCGTGAGAGTGGACAAGCGGGACTGCGTTGAAATAACAAAAAGTCGTCCAAGTGTGAAAAGTAATTTGCAACTATATGGCAATTATTATACAAAATGTGTACGATGATAAGCCTCACAGAGCTATATAGGCCTATGTAGTGAGTTGCTAATATATAGCTTTTATCCTCATAATACGAATGCGACAACAAAGCATTGACGCAATAATAGACTACAGCCATAAAGCTGAGTTTAGCGTACAAACAGATCGACATTCAATTGTTACAACCCCATGAAACAAAGGTGTATCCCTCTATACGAGGTCATCAAACGACCGCTAGAATGAAGCATTTATTTCTTGTACGATTCTAAATGGGAACAATTGTTGTTCCATTTTTTCTAAAAAATCACACATTTTTGTACATGCAAAATTATTAATTGACATCAAATTATATACGAAGAAATTTAATTGAGTTGACAAGTATTGTTTTAGAATACATGTAATGTATAACCTACATTTGTAATAAACATGTTATTCAATGTATCAATTAATTTTGTCTGAAGCAATATTTTTTATCAATTCATTCATTGTTATTGTGACATGAACTGTGTTTAGTACTAAAGTTAATGTAGAACGAGAAATGAATTAAAGAACAATGTACAATGAAGATCAAAATGGAATTAATATTTCAGTGTAAATTATAAAATTATTGTTTTTGAATGGGCCCACTATGACAGTAGGAGAAGTTCTTCGATATTATACAAATTGTGGTACAGTAGAAACGTTAGAAACAGTAGAAACAGCACTCTTAAATTTGAGTCGCGTTTCTATTTTCTTTAAAACATCTCGCTCCTTGCGGTCAGGCCTACGAAATTTTCTTAATTTAGGTCAAACGAGGTGGAACGTTGTCGATTTTGTTCCAACTCAAAATCACGAAACTTAGAAATTAATTCTTCATACTCACTCACAATTGGTTCATCATTTATCCATTAAAATGAGTTTAACGACGTACTGGAACGATGACTGAGATATATTAACGTCGATAAATTAGAATGGGATAAAAGGACGGTATAGGATGAAAAGTTATTTCTCTAAGGTGTTTTTGGATAGTCGGAAGTAAACGGCAGTGGAATTTCGTTCCCGAACCTTCCTAGTACTCACCCAAACGACAGAGGAAAACCACGAAAATCCTCTATTACATGGTTGCAACTGAACGGTAAGCGGGAAAAATATCACTGGAAAATGTTGCCCCTGGAAACTGGATTTCTAAAGGTTTGTTAGAATTTGATTCAAGATTGTACTCGAAATTAATTTTGAAGACATATCTAGAATGTAAAACGAAACACTATTAGGCCTATTAGCTTATCACATAATAACAAAATATAAGTGCTGATCGTCATCTATAGATCTGATAACAACTTGAATAGTTATTCCTCATTTCTTCAAATTGGGTCAAGTTAGGCTCAGGTTAGGTTCGTCCATAAATGATTGACCAGGCTAGTTTTTCCGTAGATATTTTTCCCACCAAAGAGTTGGGGATATCATTGCTATTGATACTTACACCGGATTGATATTTCCAGTGATATTTTTCCCTGTGCTAGTTTTTCAGTGATTCGAATCAAACCTCGTTCTCCTTAATGACGGTTCAGCGTACTAGCCAGTATAGCCACAGTCGACTCGTCTCAGTGGCTCATCGTTCATGTGCGCCGAATGTGACAAAAATCAAGATATATTCCCGCTCTATAAAACTCGAGTGGGAATAAGACTACCGAAATGTGTACTTTATATCTTTTTAAATATGTTCATTGAGTGATAAAACGCAATTTTATACTCGATTCTATTCACGTTTCAACTATCAAAATGTAAGATGAATTATTTCAGATAGTCTTTTTATTTGGCCATTCTGTTGTGTGTTTGCAATAGGTCTTCTGTTGTGTAAGCACCCAACTGATTGCACAGTCCTCGCTAGCTTGCTTTCTTATCGCTACCATCATCTCAGACGGTTTGGCTCGGCGGGGCTCGTCCCTTTTGAAACCGTTCCAAGTTCGAAAAGCAGCCAAGCAAACCGGAAACACACAAACTTGCCATTCCTTACGTAGCAAAACAATGAGTTTTCTACAAAGTACATATACTTTACCAACATCATAGACCAAACTTCAAAAATCTATTTCGACTGATGCATTCAACTCTTTCCATCAGAAGCTCATATTATGTAGGAACGATGAAATTATACATTTTTGTCAGTCGATTCGTTTTGATATGCTGAATGATAATACGGAACAAATGATAGGCTAGCCAGGTTGAATTTTGAGATAGGCTCATATCAATTCAAATGTTCTAATTTCTCATCACTCAACAGCAACCTTCTAACTTCATGTTTCTTTTATTACTTAACAGGCAATTAGAATATACTAAAAATGATGACTTTAGATGAAAAAACAATTTTAATTGAATATGATGATATTGTGAATGGAATTAGGCTATGCGAAAATGAATGAGGATATCCCTTCTCATTGTTAGATTACATTCACTTTGAGTGGAAGAGAGTAAAATTTACACCAAAATGAGTTCACAAGAGCAGCATAGTTAAACTTACCATTAGTTGACCGTAGACTGAATAACTCCAGCAAAAAAGTGGCAGTAGGTCTATTCGATGTGAAATCAATATATATTTGGTGTGTATTGATCTATTCGATGTATTTGAAATATTTATCCTTCAATAAAGTAAAGTAAATTTCTCCAGTGTAAAATTATTTTAGAAATCACTCTTCGCCTTCGCTTACCGTATGGTGAATTTCTTTCAAAAGCGTATATTTTTTATCATATCATTTATTGTAAAGTCAAGTGAATCATGATACAAGTGTATATAGTTTTATATGATGCCACGTAAATGTGTATTCAGTACATAAAAGCTAGTGTACGTGCATACAAAGTGTGAGATTATAATAGCTATATCTTGAGTTCGATGAATGGATATATTTAAATAAATTTGCTATAGTACTTTATAAGCGTATAGTAAAGACTTGGAAGCGATTTGTTTCATAGTGCTATAAAAACTGTAAGTTTATTTCAGTACTTTTGTTAGCTATTCATTACACTCGTTTTCATACAGAAAATGTTACCAACATTACTCGTCGCTTTTTCAATACTGTTAATTGTTTCAAAGTGGTACATTTTAAATTTCAGATTGGTTGAATTATATTTATATTCCAAGCATCAGTTACATTTGAATGAAACAAAGGTCCCGAACAATGACCAGAAAACATTGAAGTGAAAAAAATTCTTCAGTTCGACCACGAAAACTTGAAGAAATATTTGAAATACTTTTAATAAATCATTGAATTACAGATAATCAGATTAATTAAAATGTCTTCGATGATATGAGAAATGTAACTTCTCTTACATGGAAATTTTCGACAATTTTTGAACTCCGAATAATATGGTATAGGCCTACCTAGTCTAGTTATAATAGAACAATAATATGATATGACTTGATCTGCTTGAAAACGTGGCACCTCCATCAAAAAGAGGGAAACAACACATGAACCATGTATGAATATTATTATCCTAGGTATATGATTATTAAGAGTATGTTGATTCCATTTTGTCACCTATCCATTGATTTATCATTTAAATGGTAGGAGTGACAAGTGGCTAGTGACCAGTGAAATTATTGAGTGGTCTATGTTGTTTGTGCCTGAATGTTGTATGGGAAGAGTAGTAGTAGCAGTAAATGACCTCCTCTGCCATTACGATCGCATGGGACGATTGTGTAGCCTTTAGATGTGACCCCTAGGGTCAATGGGGTGTCACATTCACCCCCCCTCCACCTCCACTACCCTCCACCATGCATCCAACCTGCCCCAAGGACATAATTGTGATTTCACTCTTAAGACTAACGACCATCAGGGACTGCATTGAGATCAAAAAAAAAGAAGTTCACGATAATTCTCATTTTTTAGATTAAATGCCTCATACATGTAACAGTACCAAAAAATTACTCGTACAATACCTTATTAACAACATGAATCGATTATATGAACATATAACTATTTTCTTTTCCAAATGTAAAACTTAAAAATTATAACATCCCGATAAGAAATTTGGCTTCCTTTTCCCTATCTCATTTTCTTTTATACTCGTTCGACTCCTACACCATCTTCTATACAAGTATGCGATACAACACTTTTCCATTCCATTTTATAATTAAGTTCTATTGCAGTTTCAATATTAGGTGTGTGAGTATACGTCTGTTCCAGGCCTATGTGCATGTAGAAGAAACTGGGCTTACTCTAAGAACGATCAGCTAGGCAGTAAGGAAGGAAGAAATAGCTAAGCAAGGAGCATTGGGGAACGTTATGGGAAAGGTGGAAGTTAATTGCATCTAGCAAGCCCGCAGGTTTCTTAAGGAAGAATAATGCCCATAAGGGGGTGAAAGGCCAGGAGAGGAAAGATTGATATCCAATTCGAAATTCCCATTACCCATCCCCTAAAGCTACGGAGAGCGAACATATCTCTTCGAGGGTGGCGAAGAGGAAGGGTGGGGAATTGCACTTCCAGGCTCCAAGTTTTCCATCCTTCTTTTTCTCTCTCTCTCTCTCTCTCTCTTTCTTTCTCTCTCTTTTTCTCTCTCTCTCTCTTCTTGACTACCGTGCTGCTATCTCTCTGGGTTTCCATCAACCCCACCCCCTACCACCCTCCACGTTTGTGCCACCCCTTTAGTGTGCAGAAACCTTTCTGCGCAAAACCTAACCCCCCAAAATCCCATTCCCCTAAAACGGCCCTGGAAAAAATCGATTAATTTTATCTCATCATAGGAAATATAAATGAATACTCACCAGTTACAAATATATATATATATATATATATTCAAATTTCATCTGAAATTCTTGGATTTACAGTTTTGTAATATCAATAACAGCTTTAACACGCAGAACAATTTTATTTAAATGTATACCATTTTTTAACATTGAATCAAACTTGATATAATAATATAGGCTTGCGTAATTTCATAATGTATACAATCGTGTTGATTGTTATACATCAACATAGATAAATCACATTAATATGTACATGCATGAACTTTTATGTAGTTCTACTCTATTTATAGCTATTCAATAGGTCCTCGAAAGCGCTATACACGACTGACGTTTATAAAGAAAAAACAATTTGTAAAAAGGGTTTATATAGATTTCTATTTGATATTTCTTCCATAATGTGTCACTAAAGAAGATAATATCCAGTACAACATCATTATCTGCCACTAAATGAGCATGAAGGAAAAGATTAAGTGAACTATTTTCAGTCCTAGTTGGAGAACTTTCAAAATATGATAGTGACGATGAATAATTTTGTAAGAAGAGATATAGATATCATTCTTTTTGTTGTTCCTATACCTGCCTGAAAGAATTGAATAATTATTCCAAATTGTTATGATGTATATCCTAGGCCTATATCTGAAAAGTTTATTTTCGGCTGTATAGGCCCATAGGCTCTAAATGACGGAGGTGATTGAATCAATTTGGTAAAAAAATACGTCATCATTAGGATACTATAATTTTGACCGCGTTATTTTCAACTATCGCATGTCCTATGTGTGGTGTGTGGTGTGGAATCGGAATATATTCTGGTAAATTGATTCATCATTTATATAACCCATTCACAGTTCTAAAATGATCATAAAATAGATGTATTTGGATCTAGTGTATTGAAATTATCATCTTCAATTGCAATCAGCCGTTGGAGCAAAGACATCTGAATACATTAGCCTACAACTCGAATGATAAAATGATTATTTAGTTTTTGAAAGGCATTTCCAAATCGTCGTATGAATCGTTTCGTATACCGTACATTTTTCCCCGCCCAATCACTCAATTTTTTTTTCAATGATGCTTAACGACCTCACCAAAAGCTAGGGTATACGGGGGTAACAAATGAGCAGGTGATAATGAACGTATGAAGTGATGATAATTGAAAAAAACGTTTACAAAAACCGATGTTCTGAGCGGGGCTCGAACCTTCAGTTTCATTTCACTTCAGCTTTTAAAGCGGTGCTTTAGCTGACTGAGCAACGGAGAGAAGCTTCAATTTACCTCTATTTTACCTACAATGTTGTGCACTTTTTTTATATTAAATTGAATTGTTCCCCCGTATAACCTAGCTGTTGGTGGGGTCGTTATAAGCACCAATTGAATTGTTCTATTTGACGTGATATTACATTTGAATAATTGAAAAATATATTTGATTTTCAAATATATCCAAAATAAAATGTGAAACAATAATTTAGTGAAGCAGCCTGTGATACTCTGATAGCAATACAACTTCAAACTTATTTCAGTGAATTATCATAATATAGCAGTATTCAATATATTGATGCAATCGAGGAAAATCAAAATAGAATCAAGTAGCTCTAAGTGAAAAGTACATGAACTCATCCGTGTGGTGCACACTCGTGGTGATTGCCTCCTCTTTCTCCTCTTTCTTCTCAGTGGGGGTACAACCTGTAAGCGGCAACGATACCGTGCGTCTCTTGATAGGGGGTAGTTTACCCCACCAAACGGTAGATCGCACGGCCGTCAAGGGACCTTTCAGAAGGCCAATCTTCACCGAGACGACGCATAAAAATGCTTATAAAAATCATTTCTTTGCTATTTGTGTTTGAAGTCTTTTAATCTCCCTAAATGGCATTTATCACTAAACATCTCATCCCAAAGGAAATTATCTTCACTATCGTGCTCTTTTGCTCTACCCCAACTGCCTCGTAGAAAGATGATAGGTCAGAGGCTTAAGGATAAGGTGAACATCAAATTAGAGATAGAATCGTATTATTCGTTCATACAATAGAAACAACGAAGTTTATTACAGAAGGGTAATCAAATGAGCGATCATCCATAAAATGGATCAAGATTTACTGATAACCACGCATACAAATGCTGACGAAATACAGCTCAATCGGATGCTTTATTTTAATTTATTTATTCAATTTTATCGCTGACTTGACTGATACGTGTTCATAACCTATGGAGAATTATAAACGTCAGTAACAGTAAAAGTAAGCTGATATACACAGGCGCATACATACAAATTAAAATCTATATTATGATTATGAATATTCATACAAATTAGGCCTACGATTATTTATGAATTTAAAATAAGTTACGAGATTTTAGTTGAGTTCGTTTAAAATCGGTAAAATTTGTTAGAATTAGAATTAGTTGAATCTTATTTGGGCCTATATGTATACACACACATCTGATCGAGATAGATAAAACTATGAAACACCCGTGATCTTATAATAATAAGTGTACTTCTCCTATATTCACACAAGTCAATGGCAATAGATCTAAACAAGCGAGGAAACATTAGGCTACGCTGTACATTGATTGTTATATTCACGCGTGTAAGATGATAAGGTGTGAGACGTGTTGGCGACTTGGCGTGATGACAAAAGTATGACCCAGATAGTAAAGAAACACAACATAGCTCGTCAAACCGTCTGTTATAGAACGTAATTATTGGTAAAAAAACACTGGACGCATCTATTCACGATTCACGATTCGTCGTCATTGAGTTTGGTCTATACCCACAGGCAATGAATTAATTGATCATGAATTAAGAGTTATTAGCCCTGGCACTCATTATCCCAACTCAAACCCTGTATACATGAATTGAATCGTATAATGAACGATATTGGTCGACTTGTGATATGATTAAAAGTATTGTATCAATATAAACATTTGTCTCATTGTCATAGGCTTATAGCGTGTAATGATTGGTATAAGAAATGTTGTAGTATTAGCTGATATACACATATAAGCAAGGTAAAATATACAAATTTATGTTCATATATCATGCAAAATCTTCCAAGGAATACTGCAATAAAACGATCTGAAAACTTAGTTCCATTCATGTCACTTTCAGCTTCTGGTTTATGCGGTTGTATAATATTTTGTTCTATTTGTTATACGATTTAAAATGTTTTCAATTTCTTTAATTTTTGAATGGTAATGTTTCATTTCAAATAGAATGTTTCATAAAAATTATGTGAATAAAAGATTTCATTTTTTATCTGCTAAGTAAATCACGCTTTTCATTACCATTATGAACAAGTAGTACTTGCCATGCAAAACCGTCGCATTTTCTTCAAGAATAAGTTTTTGTTTCGCCAATTTACTCAGCATTTAAAAAAAGTCACCGTCGTCTTCATCCTAAATACGTGCTCGGACTATCTTCAAGATAATTAAACTCCCTTCGTGATATTTATTCAAGATTCAAAGCTGGCATGTAATCTTATTGAAGAGGGTAGAAGAGGGCCATTTTTAATAGGATTCAGAGCCTGAAGAAAATGAGATTATAGAATACACATAGCATTTAAATATATTCGAGAATTAAATACTAGATTTTCCACAAAAAAGCTATGAAGTTAGTTTCTAGCATGCAGGATAGAAAATCAATATTAAATTATTAAAATAGATTGCTTTTTTCTAGTTATATGCCTATGTGTAATGTGGTATTTGTACGAGAATTATATTCGAATAATAACGAATTACAATTCATTCAATTAGTTTATTCTTTGGACGGAACCCGAAAACTGCCAACATTGGGATACAAGTTGTGATTTTTTATTGTTGTGTCGAGAACGCGGAATTATGACATGTGTGCTTCCTCTCAATGACTGTTATTAGCAGGTTCGACGAGAACAAGAAGTGCTTCAACTAAAAGAAAAGTTGAATATCGCAAAATCTTTGATGTTCGTCAGAGCCTTCAATATATACTCTTCATTATAGTGCATATAGTTTAAGAGCATGGGGCCTATGATACATGTCTTTCTAGTTCTCATATTCTGTAGTTTTTCTATTGAAATATTCTTTGATTCAATTCAGTAATTATCTATGAACTCAGAATTGAATGTATGTAGCTAAAAATTATTGGTAGTAAAATAATTGTTCACTTACAAATATCATTTGATCGGGTATAGCTTGAATTACGGCTTGTATTAGATCGGTTATGTAATACGCCACAATTAGAACGATGTAAGCATATAACTATCGCCGACTATTGAAAATTAGACTCATCATAGGTTTTGATAAAATAATAATAATATAATAACTTCTCCTCATATAGTATAGATTTTCAAAATCATTGAGTTTCAATAATGATTTCTTTAGATATGGAAAATATATATTATCACGAGCGCAATTTTGAGGATGGAGATGAAGTTGAGAATAATAATTGTATAGTTTAAATTTGAGTAGCCTATAGGCTACATGTTTATTTTTTGAAAAATTCACCTTATTTTTTAAAAATGTGTGGATGAGGTTTAATTCCGATGTGACAATAATCCTAATTATCGAGAAATTGATTTAGTATCTTTCAAAATTTTAAGAAATCATGTTATCTCAATATATGTTGATATGAAAAATTTCATATAGCCTATACACATATATGGGTACACATATAGATATTTGTTCGAGCGGAAATACTCTTAAGGCGGTGCATGCACGGTGCTTAAAAATGAACAAACGGCTATAGCAAAACAGAATAACTAAAAATTATAAAGAGTATTATGACACACCACTTTCGGCTTAAATAAATGTCCATTCATTTTTTTATTCCTGCGCATAATTAATCAACTTCCTTGATCAACAGATATTCATTTCAATATTGAAAGTGGACCTAATGTGGTATAATAGTCTTTCACTAAAATTTGTATTGGTAGTGGGTGGAATGAGTTAAATGGGACTACTTTCATCGCGATTGATATAAAATATGAAAATACAATTTCAATATACTCTTGGATATAAGTTTGCATTGTTTAATTTTGGTTTGTCCTTTATTAGGTTTAATATTTAATATTCACATTTTCGTTTAGATTCAATATTTTCATAACGAACCGAGATTAGTTCTCGTTTTACCACAGATGAAGGAAGCTCTCGACTCTCTTAGTGGACAAAGCAAGACAACTTTTCAACTAATGATTGTTTGTAGTTTGGAAGAATGGCATTTCGTAATTTTCGTTTGTTTCAAATAATATATCAAACTGTCTTTTTCTCTCTATCGCCATATGAATCTAAGCAGAAGTTGTGCACTTATTCTTGTGCCGACCTCTTATCGGAAATGTAGTGGTATATACGGAAGATACTTTTTGAATTGTGGGTAAACAGATAGCGAATGGCCTTATAAAGCGGTACTTAAACCAAGCCCAGTAATAGAGCCATAGAATCCTCCACATTTGAGACAAAAGCCCATAGTTTTTACTCATGGATTGCTTCAACTTGACAATTAAATCGCGAACAAAGTTGTTCTATCAAAGAGTATATATTTCTCCATTGACATGTAAAATTTCCTCCCTCTAATTTCGACAGTTTCTACATAAAATAAATTTTTATTGAGTATGTTGTTGAAAAACCGTTGCCTTGAAGTATGCTATACAAATGATATGAGTATTCTATGGAATAGCGCTTTAGATATAGTTAAACTTGATAGGTCATTGGAGTCGGAAACGATATCTCGCTTCACGTAACAATCGATATATCTTGCAGATGATAACATGGTTTCAATGGGGATTGGGGGCGTGTTATTTACTGACAATGTGTGATAAGCATGCATTGCCTATATATATATCCCTGTATATACGGGAAATATATTATGATAGGATGCATATAGAATGGAGGAAAGAGGGGGTTTACCATCGAGATAGAGCGTTTCATGGAACTATTGCATGCTGAAGACTTCATCGTTCAAAATGTTTCAATTACAGGTATTATGAAAAATCCAATAGAAAAGCATCTATACGAATAGGCCTATATTGATAGAACCTTTAGAATGGATAATTGATACATGTGAATATACATTATATATTTTACTTCGAAAAAACATATACTGTTGATAAAAAGTGTTTATTATTATTATTATTATTATTATTGTCATTTATATGGGGTCAAACGAGCCACTTAATTGATGACTATCGATCTGTTGGCTTCGGTGAATGATGACTGAGATGATAGGAGGATGAAATGGAAGGTTGTTTTATTACGTGTTTTCGAATAGTGAGATAGACGGCCTTTTGTTAAGGAGTCATTTTAGTAATCAGTATTGACAGAGGGAAACCACGAGAAGCCTTTGTCAGGATGGTTGACATGGCGGGATCCGAACCCTGTTTCCCTGAACGACGGTTTAGCGTACTTCCACCCGTAACAGTCTGATATCATTCGATATCAAGAAGAGGTCTATAGCTTCCAAAGCTCTGTCAGCTAAACTTGTCTCTAGAAACCGAAATCACAAAAGGAGACGAATTCGAGTATAGATGAGAGGTTGTACATATCACTAATATATATGAACTTTCATTGAACCCTGATTCCAGAAATGGCCCGAGTAACCATCAATATGGAAAAAATTGACAAATTGAATATAAAATCTAGTTAAATCACTTAATGCTGAAATGATGCAGTATCAAAATGGATTTGAAATAACCAGTGATGTAGAAAATTTAATTCGGAAAATGAGAGTAATGAATGTAAATGTTGATGGAAAATAGTTATATAGTTGTACAGATAATTCCTTTATATTCCAACGGAATCTTTCAGGGCAGAAATTCTGATTTCATATTTTGAAGAATTATCCAAGAAAAAAAGATGTATAGGCCTACATCAGTAAAAAAAATATAGTGCGATATTTCCCAGTAATGTAGCCTCTAGTATGGTTTTATTTGTAGAATACCTCACTTACTGAATTAAACAATGGTAAATTTGAAATATGATTAGTTCACATGCAAATGATTTGGTTGAATTTTGAAATCGTGTTGGTTATCGGGTTTTATGTGGAGACTCAAAAGAGATATATACATGTTTGTTTCGCGAATTCATGCGAGTCGAGTTATTCCGGTTGCAATGAGCAGCGATGAAATGCAGATAGTCGGTCGGGTCGAGCAAGGCTTTGAGAATGTCAGAGGATGATAGTTTTATGTATATTGTATCCATCGAGCAGCCGTTGGTTCCCTCTGAGAACAGCCCGACCGGAATAAGACAAGTTATTTATGTCTCAGGCATACAACAGTACTGGGCACATACAACACACATTTGAAATCTAGACGTCAAGCAATGTTATCATTTATCATGCATATGAAATAAGATTATGTACAACACTATTAGTGTCAAAGTGACTTTCTAAAATGTCTACCTTGAAATCAGTATAACATTCTATTTGTTTATGAATTACGCGTCGAGCTTGTTAGTTTCTCATATGTATGGAAATATTTAATTAAGAACTTGGGGTTTTAAGTTTTTTTTGTACAACAATAACCATGAATCACATCACGAAATACATAACAAAACATTGTTTTCATGGATCTATTTAGAAGAATGAGGCGTAATAATGATATGCAATTCACTTTTTGAAATATCGATCCAAGATGTATCTAAAATGTATCTAAAATCTCGAATGTATCTGAATTGTAGTGATGGGCAGCGAAACTTTCAATTTTGAAAGTTTCGTAAATTTCCGAAACTTTCGGAAACTTTTCATGGCATGTCATGAATTTCCGAAATTTTTGAAACTTTTGAATAAAATGCTGAACTTCCTTTGGTGGACTGAGCTAATGACACTATCACTTTATTCTCTGTTTTACCACTAGATACCACTAACTACCTATTATGGCATGGAGTAATTTAATATTTAGGAGGCAGGCCATTTTTGTCTTCCTTAACCTAAAAATTATTCACACCATTTTATAAAACTACCCATGTCCGTGTGTCATTGAATGATCGAATAATTTCTTTAATATTCAGAACGCAATTAATTTTTTCTTCCTCAACCTAAAAACCATTCACTGTTTACATTGTACTACAAATATGGTGAAGATATTTTGTGCATTAAATTGTGTGTATAATTTTGTGTAAAAAAACTTCCATTTAACTCAAATATTTTCTTACTGCCCATTATGTATGCATGGGAAAATTGATATAATCTGAAATGGAACTTGAGAATATGGAAAATGTTATTATCATTCCTACAAAATGAAACTCGTCTTTTTCCGGTAAATTTCAAAAATTTCCGTAAATTTCATAAGTTACACGAAACTTTCAACGAAAGTTTCATCAAACATAAATTTCCGAAATTTGCCCATCACTACTGAATTGATATCATATTCACACACATTTGAATGAAAAATCTGAAGGAACATTTTTTTTTTATGAAACTCGATTTATACTTCCAGGCATGCAGTCCTCATCCTGTTTTTTTTTCACAACAACTTGTGCAGTTTTCTGAACCTCCAACCCTCTCTATACACCCTATTCACCTCCTTCACCCTCTCATCTCTTCCCCCATCTTCTTAGCCATCCGAACACAATATAGTATAGTAACAGTTGGAAGAAATGAGATTTTTCTATACGTTTTCTTCAAGAAAATCACCCCTTATTACACATGTTATCCCATAGAAAACACCCCTTAGAGTAGCCCTTGTATACCTTCACATAAGGGATAAAATCGCTTGAAACTAACACATTTAGCAAAATATGAGAGAATATGTTCAAATTACCACTTGAAGAAAGTCTGTTGAAAAAATAATTTTACATTTAATTTTGAGACTATTCATTATTGAAATTATTCTTGATGCATCTATTGAAATAAAGTACACACACGCACAACAGCATATTGTTTCAAATGATTAATGGCAGATTTGAAGAAAATAATTTTGTTCTATATTTCAATCACATAAATAGAGTCAAGATGATATTCGTGCATCTCTTCAGAAACATAGAGGTGAGAACACATATTTGACGTTCAAATTTAACTTTCAGAGATCAATATTTTTGAATCACATTCCGTTGGATATGTCCCTGGAGTTGGGGGTGTAAAATCAGTACATAAAAACCGTTTGACGTAACGGGTCTGAAAATCTGGTACAGGAAAGATACATGGACAAGTTCGGAACCCATACAGGACGGATAACGAGACGGGTTCCGACTTCCGAACCACCAACTTACTTCGAACAGGACGGAGTGTGAAGGGTTCGAAACCCAGTCCTGCAAGTGACAAGATCTAAGGATGGATATAGGGGCCTACATCCCAGAGAATCCATAAGAGCAAATGGATTCGCAATGCGTATATAATATCTCAAATCAAGTTGGCACTATCTTTTGGAATACTCATTATCTCAACACGCGACATAAATGAAAATGAACAATTGCTGTATGCTGCCGTATGTGTGCTCTTAAAGTACAAGTGGATAACAAAGAATGGAAGAGAGAGAGATAGAGAGATAGATAATCTTTGTACTAGTTCCAAGTTGAATGCAACCAAACTCATGTAGGCGAGAAAATGACTGGCAAATAATCCCCCATCCCCAACACGGAAAGAATAAAGATTAATAAGAAAGAGAAGGAGATGGAGAAAGAAAGGAATGGTCGTGAGAAGCCATGCTGATAAAGAAGGGAGAAAGGGGGAAGGGGGATGAAGAGCGAGTGAAGGGGTCGACAGCGTCATAGTGTGTGTTTTATGCAAACAATGTTCTTGGAATGCCATCTCGAGAGTCCCCCAACTCCTCTTCAACAACAAACAAGAGAGAAACAAAACTTTTAAATGTGGAATTAATATTTATAACGTTTCGAGATGCAAATGTGACGCCATCGGGCCGGGCCGCCTGCAACGCGCGTATTACAGCCGGCGTCGCTGGTTTAGTGGTTCTTAGGCCTATACTGCGTCTTTGCATGGTCTTTGTGTATGGACAATGCCTTCAAACTGCGTCTTTCTATCCGACTTATATAGTCCAGTTGAAAGTTACAGCAGGTCTCATCTTGAGAGTTACTAACTTTAACAATAAGGGCTCAAATTTATACATAACCATGATGATTCGACACTTTGAAATTCAGAAATATGTATATATATATATATATATATATATATATATATATATATATATATATATATATATATATATATATATATAGGCCTATGTGATCATTAAACTTCTTGGATACGATCCAATATCGAGATAAATGGGATATTTTAGCCATGTCGTATTCGTTTCCCGGTCGAGACGTATCTTTTATGACATGGATAAAATATCTCATATATAGGCCTATATATATATATATATATATATATATATATATATATATATATATATATATATATATATATGAGTGGTCAAGAATCGTTCTATATTTATCGAAAAATATAATCATCAATAGGCCTAATAATTCTATTTTCACATTTTCAGTAAGATACTTGAAGTATTCTAGGCTCAGGGGTTCCAATTTGTTGGTTCTTTTCGATATTGTTCATTGATTCATAATGATCATGTATAAGAAACGATAATAAACATAGTTGGAATAAACAAACGACCTTTTGCAAACATTTGATGGCTGCTGTTACCGCGTTATTACTGCTGTTACCTGTTCACATTCATTGCAAAAAGACAAAGGGAATGTCTAAAACACGTACATTTTCTTTGAAAAGCCATTAAAAACATCAGTTCACTGCTCGCCAACCGTTAGTATAAGAAGGAAGACTGAAACGGCATTCACCATGCCTGAGAATAAAACGTTCTCTGCGTACCTCTTCTTATAGTGGCAATAGAAGCCTTTATTGGAGACGTGTATTGTCATTTAAGTCCACATCTAATGTCAGTAAATGTGAACCTAGACGCTTAGGGCTTAGGGTTTGTATCTCGAGGAGTGAGCGCCAGATGAACAAATGTCTCTAACTAGGATTCAGCGCCAACGAATCGACCAATCAGATAACCCTGTATATAGTACATACACACATGCTGGACCAAGATAACAAAAGCAAATGGTTGATTATTGTGTTTTTTAGGGCCACAGGTTTTGTAAGCAAGAGGAATAAGTAAGAGATATTGCACTGCACTAGCTGCAATTGCGTATATTCCAAATATTATATTATAATGTGAAAAATTGATTCAAGTGAACGATCATACAAGTTCCGCAATGTCGATCGTTACGTTTTTGCTGCAAGTTTCATATTTAACTTTTCTGCTAGTGGTAAACTGATTATTCAATTTCATCAAACTTTTTGTGAGTCCAATTTTAACTTTTGATCACATATATTCTTATATCAGAGCCTATTAGAGTTCACAGCAATTTCGGTTATACATTTTTTTTAACGATGATAGTAATCTAATTATAATGCGGAACAGTTTTCAACATTTGCGGGTCAGATAGATAAACATAATTCACATGACTGAGGAAAAGATTATTCGGGGTGTATTAGTTTATCGTTCGGAATTCTCCAAAGATATTTTGTGTAACTCAACGTAATAGAAGTTATTCAATTTAATTTCCATTTTGAGGTAGAATAGTGGTTAGTATTTTTAATCAGATGTAACCATGAAATAAGCCAAAATAGCTCAAATGTGAAAATAATTATGCGATATAGTATTAGACTATTAGTGATGTATTCAGTATGATTGATATGCCCTGACAAGAATATTGCTCAAAAGATTCTTTTAAAAACTACTCACTGTAGGCCTAAACATGCTACTGTAACAACCGTCACTTTTGAAACTGTGTATTCAACGTTTTATAAGTTGTGATATTGCTACATCTATCCAATTTCTACGAAAGACGGTTCGAGGAAAAAACTACAATGCCATGCAATACAATACAAAACTGCCCAAGTTAAATATTCATTGAATGAAGTGTTCAAACTGTAAATGTAGCCCATATTTAGAATACATACATTTGTGTCACTCACTGCATTTATTCATAATTGTATACCACAGTGCAACGTCATAATGAATAATGCGAAATTGCTATTTCCTACAACACATGATAATCTAATCGATGAATAAGTGATTGTGTCACAGGTTTTAAATTATTTCCATAACCATCCCTCTGTTGGATAAAGTGATTAACGGGGCATCCTGGATTTCCAGGACCCAGGACAGCACTACAGTTTTTCAATAAAGCGCCTCGTGTCGAGTTGAGTAGCCGTTTAGAGGATTTCACAACCGTTTTCGAGTGAAGTAATTGGTCATAAGATCAAGTATACTTGCCATCGAAGAAAGACGCTAAACGACCCGTCACTTTCTTTGCCTTGCATCTCTCTTTTCATTACATCTTAGACACCATCACATCCGAGAACAGTTACCTACCTTACCGACTTTCTTCATTCCATATTTATGTCATAATGTTTGGCAACGCTGTCATGTATAAGATTCAGTGCGTAACAATAACATACTTCAAATTTGACAATTAACATAAAATGACCTCAAAATAGAAGTAGATCGATTTATCTGGGAACTTTATTCAAACATAATGTAAGTAACCTCTGAAAATATGAACATTTTTTCGCTCATGATGGCTATATTTTATCTTGTATTTATTTCGTGGAGGCGAAAGCATTAATATCGGTGATATTAAAAAGCTAGTGATCAATGTAGCCCAAAGCACATCTTTTTCACCGCTTGGTATATACACCGCTTCCATGCTCCAGTACATTATTCGCATTTTTCTCATCTACGTGGCGTCGTTCATCATTCCTAAGCCTACTGGTACATTACTTTCATCCTATCTACGGCAACCCATTCCCTGTATAAACCTCATATCATTCCCGCTTCTCCATCCTATTACATCCTTTCCCTCGCTCCTTCACAACCATAACCTTTCACGCCTTTAACGCTACATTTGACCTGCAGTTAGAGAAACACTAGCAAGGTCCTGCAGGAACTCGCATCGATCATAGGTTAGTAAGGTTACGGACCATTTTAGGGCAACTTCCAAAACACGAATGTAAATAATTGGCCAAATTACAGAATTCTCATTTACCCGATAACGCTCCTGTCGCTCAGTCAATTAATGCACTGCGCTTGAAGCTTGAGTCAGATCGGGCGTGGGTTCGAGTTCCACATCGGTGTTTGTAAATGTCCTTATAACACAGTTGTGAGCTGGTCGTTAATCAACATTAAAATGTTCGAAATAATTCATAAAATACCAAGACGGGTAGACCACTTGATACGGACTGAACCGTTATTCAGAAGACCGGGGTTCGATTTTCGATGAGACACTGACATCCTGACAGCTAGATTTCTCGTGGTAGACCAGACCTACTGTTGGCTCCTAACTAATCATATTCACATCATCTCACTTCTCATTCACCATATCCAATAGATCTTGGTAATCATTATATAGTGAGTCGTTAAGCCCGATGTAAGAAAATGAAAATAATGTATAGGTCTACATCAATCCTTCAAATAAATATAATGTTCAGAAACATACAGTATGAATTTTTTTGTGCCGAGATATCATTAACCAGCCACCCTCGGTAGCTCAGTCAGCTGAGGCACCACTTCAGAAACTGAAGTCACAGTTGGGCGTGGGTTCGAGTCCCGCATAAGGCATGGGTTTTTGTAAACGTTCTTTCACATATCATCTCTTGATAGTTTCATATTCACCAGCTCATTCGTACCCCCGTATAACCTAGCTGTTGGTGGGGTCGTTAAGCAAACAATAATCATCATCATCATTAACCAGATGAGCATTTTCAAGTCAAGCGGCCAAGTTACTCAATCTCCAGATAACAAAAAGTTTGTTCTCATGAAAACGTAGTTATGTTGGTATGAGTCCAAGATATTACCTGAATACTGACCAGCTGATTAACTGATATATCATTGAATAAATAACATCCCACGGTATTTGCGATGAAACAAGTCACTCACAGTCCTCTGGGACGACAGCTTCACCTTGAGGCCCGTTTCTACCTCTTTTATTCTGTTGACAATGTCCAGCTCGCAGTGGTCTCATGACAGACGAGGACACACACCTATTATGTAATCACCTTTGGAAGTATTCGAACGTGTTTTTTATACAGTTTGAACCAAAATTAGAAGTCCTTTTCCTACCTGGATGTGCACTAATCAACATTGTGATATGTATAGAATATGACATTAGAATATGACACTTTTTGTTGGGACATTTGGTCCAAATATAAGTATTGTAACATATAGGCCTAACTCTAATACATGGATTTAACAAATAAAATGCATATTCAGAACAATTGCAACAAATAAGAGAACACACATGT